>JAZGTK010018356.1:0-11879 GCA_036877625.1 Ambastaia sidthimunki | reverse complement strand
AGAGAGCTGTAGAGGATGGGGAGAGGAAGACAGGGTGAGAATGGATTGATGGGTAACACTCTGACATCTAGATCAATACGAGCTGTAGCTCAGGGATTAACACTCTAATTGGGCTGGGAATAGAGACTGAGAACCCTGACACACACACACACACACACACACACACACAGGGAGAAGGGTTCTCCCCAGAATGTTTTACACAGAAGTTAAGGAGGCCTGGGAGGATTCTTGATGAGAGGGGAGGGCCATTCACACTCAGCCACATGCAGACTCTCAGCTGTCTCACACTCAAACTGTGGCACTACAATAAATGACCCTGCATGACACTGAGCAGGACTTTCATGCTGGTAAATTTCTGTGAAAGTTATTTACTATCACAATTTTGTGGCTTTTTGTCTATATTTATTATTGTATGTAATTCCTATGATATCATTCACTTTGAGTAATTATATACCTTTAAACTTACTGTTGTATTTATTCATAATATTGATGGCTTACTTTGTCTTGATTTTTGTCCAAACAAATCCTTTATAGATTGAGACTTTCCCTCCAATACTTCCTGAAACTGATGACAGAAGATACATTTTATTCTAGATTCTATATATAAAATGAGTGTGTTGTTGTTTGTGTGTGGGTGTGTGTGTGTGTGTGTGCATGTGAATACGCTTCACAGGGCAACATGCGTTTTATGAAGCTACTGCTGTCACGTCATGCTGATTGGCGTTTGAGGAGGAATTGACTCCGCTGCATCTGGCAACCCGTCACTCCAGCTCCAAACCTCTGTCTCTGCTCCTCAAGCACATGGCACCTGGTTAGGTGGACACATAGTACAGGAATAAGGTACCAGACGTATCCCCGCTCACACACACACGGATGATTCGGGTGGGATCAGGAGTGAATGTTAGGTTAAGTTGTGTGTGTGTATGTGTGTTTGTGGTTGTATACATATATATGCAGTAAAGCAGCGGGGGGTCTCGGCACCCTCTGATGTTTCTCTGAAGGATATGAGTTCTGTTTAAATTGTCTAATAAAAGTTATTTTCTCAGCACTGCTGCAAGAGCTTGCCAGGCGCCTACGAGGCCCATGGTCTGATCGCAATGCTAACCTTATGTGTGTGTGTGTGTGTAGGGACAATCGCACACTCACTGCGTGCCACAGGCTTGTCCCACGACCAGCCTGAGATTACAACAAAACCGCTCTGCAAGTGCAGGGTGATGACATTGGGAAAAATTATTGTATGTTGGTTGGCACTGGTGGAATAGCAACAAGCATCAAATTCCAAGACAGTTCACCCAAAAATTATAATGACTTTTACTTTCATTGTATGGGTAACAAAATGCAATGAAAGTGAATGGTGATTGAGGCTGTGTTCAAAAGCAGAGTTGTTTCCCACCATTCTAAATACAATAAGCAACTTAAGAAAGTTTGGAATGTTGGTGTTTATTTTAGATGTATGGACCAGCCTTTAATAGCAGTAGACAGAATTTTGGAAGTAAACTTGATAAGACCATCAAGTCACCATATAGCAAGAGAGGTTAGAGAGGTATGTATATGGACCGTGTGCTTTCCTGGGAAATACTGCCATCAACTGCAGCAGATTACCAGACCACATGCAGCTTTATTCACTTTGGCTCCAATTACTGTAAACATTCACCCCAGTTTACTTTCCAATGATCTACGCACATACAACGACTCTTTTGATACGCCGTCATTTAAAATCTCATTCCACAGACAAACTGCTCAAAGCTACCAGGGTTATTAAGGCTCCTGCTTTAAATCATTATTCTGTGTGTGTGTGTGTGTGTGTATGGTTGTGATTACACTTAAATTTGTGTGTGTGTGGGAGCACTCTAAGGTTGTATCAGTGCTTCCATTGAGACTATGATCTGTTGGTTTTATAATAATTTGAGAAGTCAAATCTTGATTTCTCGTGTTTTGTGACTACATGCATTTTCTAATGGTTGAATTCTTCAGCTTTGTCTTCATTCCTCACTAGCTTGACATTGATATTAAGAAGCACAATCACCTGCATTCATGCATCTGAAAAAACATAATTTTCTGTTATTTGTTAATTTTTCTGATTGGAGTTTATTGTTATTCATAAAATCTCTTCAATGAAATGTTGGTGTTTCTCCAGCAAACAGCACTGGAGCGTGTTCTACAACCGCCCTGAGCTGCTGATCAAACACGATTCATACATCAGAATCCCAGACAGCGAGGGCGAGATTGCTGGGCGGCACATAACAAACACCCCAGTGCCACCCTCACATTGCGTTGGATCCTGGTGCGTCCACACATGCAACCTTACCAGCACTCATGCCACACATACTGTTTACAAACAAATATCTTTTCTTGTTTTTTTGGGGTTACACTGTCTGGCCCAGTTTAAGCCCTGTTCTCACTCAGTGCTGTGCTGATTGATGTGGCATCAGGTGTGTTAGACTGATCTCAGAATGTTTGCATGAATATAATATGTGTTGTTTAATTATGTGTGTTTGCTCACTAGCAGCTCATCTATCTACCTGCCTGCTGAGGAATATGAGCATCAATTTCTTGCTGTCAATAATGAAAATAGATGAGACGAGAGAGAGAGAGAGAGAGAGAGAGAGAGAGAGATTCATATAACCTCCCTCCTCTTCTGTTAATTGGGCAAAGCTCAGCAGCTTGACATTTAAAGTCTGTCAGCTCGACGGATAAATGAACACACCTTTTCCCCACTGTCTGCATACACACATTAACATACATTATTTTCATTTTATTTAAACTTGTTTGCATAGTCTGCCAGTCTGTTATTTTGCTCAGGATTCATCCATCTGTTCTTTCATTTTTGCTTTGTGCTGTTCAGAAAGGTTCAGCCATGACAGAGTGTGCATGAAGTCTCTGTCAAAAAGCTTCCATGCTAATCTTGCATTTTGACTTGCAAGAGATTCTGTTGATGTAGCAATCATGTGTATTTTGTGAAAGGAAGAGATGCTTTGTGACTTATGAGTCAGTAGTTTGCACGTGACTTCTGCAGCCTTTTTGAAAAGCCATTTTCTTTCTCTCACTTTCCTTTTCTCAGTTAGATAAATTACAGACTGAATGTTCTTTTATTACACATCAAATAGGTTTATGTATGTATGTATGTATGTAATGGTAATAGAATGTTTGCTATGGCAACCATTTTAACCAACTTGAAATCAACTGCCACAAACAAGTGTCAATACAAACATTACATTATCCAGAACAGGTTTAGCTTGTGTGACGTATGTGTGTGTTTTTAAGCATTTTCTGTTTCTTTAGAAAGAGGGCAGAGGAGCGCAGAAGTGAAGCAGAACAGCAGCTCCGATTGGCTGAAGCAGAACAGACGCTGCAGATCTCATTGGCTGAAGCAGAACAGACACAGCAGATCTCATTGCTGTGGTCAGAGTAAAAAAACTGTCATTGGATGTAACAGAGCAGAGTGTTGAGGTTAAAGACCCAGTGAAGAGTAAACATCACAAATACAGGAAAACCTCCAGTGCTCATAACAGCCAATCACAGAGCAGGAGGAAAACAACACAGAACTGGTGGGTTTGTAGGATGAGCACAATTAATATAAAATTAAACTTGGTTATGTTTTGTGTATAGTGTAACATACTCATTGGGTAAGCATTGAATTCCGGCAATTGTCTTGTTTCTCTGACATTATTCTATGCTGTTTCTCCTACAGAGCACAGTAGAATTAGAAAGACCAAAACTCCAGAGTCCTGTCCTTCCTCCGTAACCTCTGACCTTGTTGTGACCCCCCTGAACCCAAAGAAGTGTTCATGACACATCATCTCATGTATCAATGGAATGTGGATCCACATATGAGCCAGTTGTCCAGGCAGTGGCAAACCAGTACACACAGGGGCCCATGGACCACCAAACCACATGAAGACCACCACAATTCCCAAACCACCCATACCTATCAGACCCAGGACTACAGGGTCCCACCCACCCTCTGAACTTTCTCAAACCATCTCAACAATCAGTTCAAAACAAGCAGACCACACAACACCAGCAGATGGCTATTTTAGATCGCCGTCTAAAAGGGGAACAAGCCAGCATCAGGACCTAAATCAGCAGGAACCCAGACATCCAACATCTCCAGCTCAGAAACAGTTTCTGCGACACAACAAAAAGAGTGTAGAAGAGAAAGAGAGGCAGAGAAGGTGATAAAGAGAGAAAAAGATAAAAAATAAAGGATGAAGGAGGAGAGACAGAGTGACATAGAGAAGGAGAAATGCCCAGGGGTGGAGAGAGAAAAAGAAGGAGGGAGAGCAAGAAGAAAACAAGTAGACAAAGACAAGACAAGTCCACAGTAAACATCAGGCAGCCAGCGTGATTCAGAGAACATGGAGGAGGTACCAATGTCTCTTCATTTAGCTTCAGCTATTTCTCTGCTTAACCAGGTCAAGAAGTTACATTAAAATCAGGGAAGCACTTGAGTGTAAATTTGATGAGTAGTTACATTTGTGTGTGTGTGTGTGTACATTTATTAAATATTTTTTAACTAGATAGTTAACTAGAATATTAACTAGATAGTGGTTTCAGCTATCAATAGTGCTCTCAGGTAAATTGTAACATATTTTGCCATGCTTAAATCCATTTAGCAGAATTCTATATAAAGAAACATTCACCCAGAATCAGTGCAAAAAGGCATAACAGTCAGCAAATTCCATCAGTGCCTGTTCATATGTTGCCCACATGTGCTTGTTTGAGCTGTGGCATGGCTTTTTGCCCACCAGCACATCAACACCTCCAAGGGGGAGGTCGCCCGAATAGGCCTCTTATTTATTTGTGTGTGTATGGAGGGTAATGGAGGCTAAAAGTTCATGAGTGCTCTTTTGTGTTTCCTAATAGCTTTTCTAAAATAATTGGATTCAGAGCCCTAATAACAAACACACACACACACACTTACCCATTGTTCAAAGGGTATTATTAATGTGTATTATTAAAAGGTGTATGCACATGCATTTTGTACAACGTCTCTACAGATTTACAGCATCAGGAATGTGATGCATCTGTTACACAATGTTGCTTTATTCGCTAGTGTGTATGCACTTATAAAAGCTTAAACAGTTTTGCATTCAGGGCTTGCATTTGGGGTCATCTTCATAAGGTATTGTGCAGGACTGTGAAAGGGGTGGAGCCTAACTGAAGTCCTCACCCTGCTCATTCAACGATTGTGGGAGTGGCCTATCTATCATGACCACACCCACCACAGGACTGCTTCTGAAGTTCAGACTCCTCCCACCAGGAGCACTGAAAAAAAGAGCTCTGTGCTGCAAAATATCTAGGGTGAGTACATTAGGGTTATGCTTTTTTAAAGTTTCCACTAGCAGGATTAATTTAGTGGTTCTGTTACTTGTTGATATTAATCAAGTATGAAGGAATGACGATGCAAAAATGTTGCTGCTTATGTTGGATATTGTATTTTTAGTCCAATATCTGATGTTACTTGATTTGTCTTCATTTAAATTTGCTAAATAATTGTCAGCATTTATTAATTCAACAGACTTTTGAGATTTCAATATTTTCTGAAAATAAAAAGAGCTGCTGCTTGGTCAAACCTCAGAGCCATTATGTCAAGGTGTTGTGCGTGACTGCCATAGCAAAGCTATTTATTTCACAGGTGGTTTTTAGCATGTCGTTATGCAGTTGCTAGGGGTTTGGTTGCTTACTGTCTCTTTCATAAAAATATAGTAAAATTATATAAACCATATATATGTATATCATTTATATCTGTAGCACAAACACTGCAGGGCAATTTAAGCACCAAAGTTTGAGTAATACCAAGAATCACTAACAAGATTATTAAAAAGGGGTGTGGCTCATTCCTCCTTTCATATCAGTTGATAAGGTGGAGTTTCGTCCCAGTTAACGCTTCTGACCTTCAGCAGACATGAACAGGTGATGATGGCTGTGCGGTGCAGATACACTCTCGTTCTCAAACACACACACACATATGGACACTTGTTCCCCTCCCCAATCCGTCCTGACAGTCACGACGCTTTGAAAAGTTCACTGCTGTCAGGTGGAATGTCGAGCTGTCTCTTCTTGCTCACACGCTTGGCCCGACCCCTCCCTTCCCACCTCTATAATGCGTCCAGATGGACACATGCTTACACACACCTGCACGTTTGATACCAAACTTTCAAACCTTGTTATTTTAACAGCTGGAGTATCAGTTGTGACGTTATTGCTGAGGTATCCATTTAACTTTGACAGAAGATGTGCATGTAACTATGTTAAAGCAACAATCACACGTTGCATTTTGTTTAGTGCAGGTGTAGCCCTGGCCAGTCTGTGAGGCCTGCAGCACTGAGACCACAAAGACAAAGCCAACTACTGGTCCTATCACTCAAAACAAACGTTCAGTGTGAGTATTTACACACACACACACACACACACGCTAGGGTTTATAGTGCTTTTTTGTTTTGCTGTAGAAACTGTAAAAACTGACACCAAAGTGTTTGGATTCCTGCAGGAAATGAATCTATCCCAGGTGAATCTAAATGGGATGCTGATGCACTTAGAACTCATTTGAGTAAACAATGTGAGACATCTTTAAAGCACGTTGGAGGTATAGTGAGTAAATTAGGGTAAATATGAGATAAAAATAAGAGTAGTATGATAAATGTGTGGGAGGAGATCAAGAGACAGAAACTGAGTTCCTCAGATCCTCGTATGATCAGAATCATCTGGGTTAATGTACAAAAGCTGCAGTATCACCTTGATTACTGAGGGGGTTAGAGGTTAAGACCACAAACAACATGTCAGATAACCTTTGATTCTGTCAACGACAGATCATATACCTGTTGTAAAGGTGGGACATGCCTTGCGTAACAAGACTACCTGTAATGCAGACTACAGTTGTTAAATACACAAACGTTATATCATAGTTAATATGCACCTGTTCTAAGTCTGTGTCTGCTATGTCATCATCACAGATCTAGGCATTATATTCTTATACTCTACTTCCACCTCGTTTATTGAATGGGTTGGAATACTCAGTTTTATTATCTATTATTATAATTATATATAAATATATTTCCTTATTTTTGCGAAGATAGGCTTGGGAAAAGCTTTTCTTTAGAGTTGCAAGATATGCACAAAGGATGCTTATATTTCAAAAGGAATGCTAGAAAATATCTATTATATGGGAAAATAAATAGAAAGGATATTCTGGGGGAGAAAAGCTATTGAAATTTGTTTTCATGTTTCTTAAAAGAACCCTGGAAAAGGCGTCTATGTTCCCATTTTATAATTTTGAGAGGTTTACATAAACATTTGTTACAATTTTCTTACGACTGATGTCTGTATGAACTGGTGCCTTTTCTTTAGCCTAAGTGCCACATAGTTTTACAATTTCTGTGGATTACAGGACAAAATCTTTAGCAACTTTATATATAACAATAACCTCTTTCCAGGTCTGTATCAAAAAATTTTTGTTTCTGTGATAAATTGAAAATGACAGAGCCAACAAATCAATCAACAACAAGGTTTATTGTCCTCATTTCATACAAAACAACTGTATTTAAGAAAAAGAACAAACAAAGGCGCAGTAAATACTGTAATGGCCAGCGGTTAATAGATGTCTCTCATGCCCATGTTGGCACGGTGACCAGACAGCGTCACACTGTAGCAATACAAGAGGTCAGTCAGCCATTGCTCTCGTATCTCTCCACTGTAGAAATGCTGTAAAAACAAGAACACAATAGTGAGACAGTGTCCTCAGGTCAATTTAAAGGGGTCATATGAAAAGTTACTACACAGTCCAAAATGACTTATTATTGAAACCAACCCGCTTTTACTCGGTACAGCAAACGGTTTGTTGCGTGTTTTAGGAACTGTGTGTGTTACCGTCAAGTCCTGTATGATGTGTTGCAGTAGACCGGCGTTGGCCATCATGTGATTGCGTAATTGAGTGTGCTGAAGAAGTAACGATAGAATCTGTGCCAGCAGGGGGAGCTCTTCCTCACACAGGTCACCAACACGGAAAGACTGCAGAACCAATCGCAGCAGCCTGGGTACCGTGCTCAGTGCAGCAAAACACGCCTCCCACACGGCATCCCTGAAGAAAAGATGCATGCCCAGTTTAAAACACAACCGCGAACAAATGCTAGCAACAACTATCTTACAGAATTTTCATTGTTGGCTTAATTTATAATTTAACCATCAACGCAAGTTTGTAACTCAGATACCAGCAATACAATTTTGTTATGTGAAACATTTTAGTTTAAAAGTGTTACTCTAAGCAGATATGGGCTCCAGTGTGTGGGTGCATGCGTGTTGGTTGTCGCACCTTTTGCGGGCGCTCTGCTCCAGCTGCAGCAGAAGATTAAGCATGCTCAGGCAACAGTCAGACAGGAAGTGGAGAAGAGTGTCACTGGGCAGGAAGTTGACATCCAGTAAGCGTGGAACACACCTTAGAACTGCAGCACACACACAGTCTGGAACCACTGCCAGTCCACACTACAAAGAGATGGAGAGAGTCACCTCAAGCACAATGCCTCACTCTGATTTGAATTGAAGTCGAATTTGAATCGCATTTCAATTATGAGTGTGAATTTGAAGTGAATTGATCAGTCCACAAAGTGAAACTGAAGCTATGGGAAATAGAATTTTCTAAATTAAAATTCATTCAAGAATTGAACTAATTTAAATGCATTCAAGTATACAATTATGTACAACGTTGCTTCGCCAAAACAAAGATGAAAACTCACCAGATTTTTAATGATGGCATTCTGTATTACATCAAAACACTGTGCACGAGAACCTAGAGTCTCCAGGCAGTGACACACCTCCTATAAAGACAGTATGGTCATATTTATAAATGGAACAGGTAATTAGTAAACTGAACTGTCTACTAATGAAAATCTACATTAAATTTAAAAATTAATATTTTCACTTTTAAGATGTTGCCCACGTAACAGATGTTGGAACAACACAAGGGTGAGTAAATTCATTTTTGAGTTAACCATCCCTTCAAATGTGTTAATATTAAAAATTTTCTAAAACCTAAATTAGAAAAAAAGGAAAAGATAAGAAAAAACTCATCAAAAGGACAAACAGAAGCAAACTGATTCAAGGAACATGAATCAGTTTCATCAGAAGAGGGTCATTTTACAGAATGAAAGATGACAGAGAGATGATACGTCTTCTATCCTGGTCAACAAAGAATATAAAGCTTTGAATTATACATCACAACAGTTTAACATCTGACATACATGGCTGAGGTCAGACAAAAATAAATCCCATACAAAAGAGTCTGCAGAGAACAAAGAATTTTATAGTAACACACACACAAGCACACACACACACAAATATATATACAGTGATGGACTGAGTGTCACCTCGGCACTGAGTCCATTTTGTCATAATGGAAGTTGACACTGGACAGATTAGTGACGCCCTGCCACTCTGAACTGATATTTTATGAGCACAAACAATAAATAAGTGTGTGAGTGAATGTGAGAAATCTAATAGTGCTAATAGCATTAGAGCAGATTAGTTTAAATTGAAGGCAGAGCGGAATGTCATTCAGAGCAGGTTATTATCAGACATTAATCAGACTAACTGTGTTAAGAACACATTACACATGCTTTAGATTAGAGACGCCTGATTGCCAATAAAGGAATGGACCCCCAGCAGCCACACACACACACACACACACACACACACACACACACACACATAATCTTCAAGCCTAATTTGACACTAATTGTCAAGCCATATTTCTGGGAGTGAGAATCACTGACAAAGTGAGAATTTCATTTAAAAGTGTGATTATTTGATATCGCAATGGGATTACCATCCCGCTTTTGTTTCTTTTTTTCATGTTTTTAGCACATTAAGGTGTTTGAGCAGAGCTGTAAACAAGGTGCTAAAACTGTGTTGTTGTTATTATTAATAAGTCCTTTGAATTTCACTCCTATTTACTCCATGTTTAGAATATTACAACAAGGTAAACACTGGGGAAAAAAGTTTATCCAGTAATACTTTTAAAAATTAAAATGATTTAATATCATAGTATTGTGTTAAGGCTAAGGAGGTAATTAAAACTCATGCTTAAAGTTTTATTATCTGGCTGAAGTTTGTTTGATGTTTTTGAAGTGCTTAATGTGAAGGGGTTTAAATATAATCTCTAATTAAGCTTACGTTATTGCATTGAGAGAAATGTGTTCAGTGTGCCTGCGTGCATGAGAAGGAAACCAGGCTCTTTTCCTCATTAACAGCCATAACTCTGCATCGGCCTCACCTGCTACCATCATCTCCCACGTCACCCCTGATTACCGTTTCCACGGTGATGCCAGCCATCCCTCTGTCTGATTGACTCGGGCACAAAAAATGAAAGTTCGGACAAAATTGCATTGAGGAATTAGCTTGCATTAGTTGCGTGTGTGAGGGTGTAGCAGAGGGAGGGGGGCGCTGGGACTCAGACCCTCGCCCGAGGGTGTGGTTTTGTTGGGTTTTAATTTCCGTGTAAAATGTCAGCTGGTGATGGTGTCTGCTGGCTGGCATTAGCATTTGCTTTAGCCAGGAGCGTTCTGATAACCAGCCCTTATTGAAATATGGAGACACCTACACCAGTGCGATGCGATAAACCTTCCCCCTGCTCAACAGACTGACTCTCTCTCGGGGGAAACACAAACGTACCTGTGCGTGGAATATCAACCTGCGCTACAGTCCAGCAAACATCTTACTGCTTGAAGGAACAGTTCTAATAACTGCACACAGGTGATGATTTGAATCAGTCGACTGGCTCACTTTACTGTGTAAAAACAATTACTAAGAGCACCCTAACTTGAAGTCCTTTGATTGGCTCTTATTTTGTTGTGAAGTACGGCATTTAGCTTTCAATGAGAGGAAAATTACTTGGTGCATGTAAATTCTGCATCGATCCCTTGTAAGCCTTGTTATGTAAATGAAGCCGGTCGACAACAGACAAGTAGAATGACACCAAAGCAGCCAACAGCCAATGATGAATGACTGACAGAAGCCAAACTAACTGACAGAGCAGATGAGAAATAAGAGAGACACTCACAGGGGACAGAGTGCATGACAACAGGATTAGAGACCATCATCAGCGACTGACAGGAGAACAACTGACATAACACAAGTTGTTGGAGAAGCTGAACATGGAAAAGCAATGACAGATAAAAGAGAGAGGGAGAGAGAAAGTCAGTCACCTCCACCACGTCCCAGTGATGCAGGAATTGCTCCAGAGAGGTGGCAAACACGTTGAGTGGAGAAAGAGTGGATGAGGGCAAAAGACAGTCTTCATCTGTGTGCTGCAGGGCCTGCAACGTCTCAGAGGAGAAACCTGCCGCAAAGGATCATGGGAACAGCGCTTTATCGTTACCATTGCTTTTTGTCAGCAATCATATCATCGAATGCAACATCTGATGCGTGTGTCTACATACCTGTTAACGTGGTGAAGAAGAAACTGAGGTAATCTACATCTCTCACTGGTACATCCTGTGAACTGCTGGACCAGCCACTCAGAGGAGACCTGCGGGGGAAGCACACGCATTACTGTGCAGCGAGCCGGCACAGATCCGCTCTCCTGTTACAATCTTACACTATACCTGTGTGTGTGTGCGTTCAGTGAGAATGTCAATCTAAAAATACTGGCCATCTGAGCTTCTCCATTTCCTTTGAAATCAACCTCCTGCCACACCAGCACTCACCCTGAGCGATGAAACACCCTCACAGTGTTAAGTAAAAGCTGGGATTATCCTCACAATATAACACGCAGTGGTTCTTGAGAAGCTTTAGGGCATTCCATGAGCAGTTTTTGTCCACTATAATGTTTACTGATTTACTGAAACTCTACTACAGTAGTGATCTACACTGAATCCAAAGTCAGT
>JAZGTK010018355.1:0-11879 GCA_036877625.1 Ambastaia sidthimunki | reverse complement strand
GCATCTCATCAACTTTAGTTTGTCATGAACATATATGTTTGTTTTAAATAAGTGATGTGTATGTCAAGGGTTTATTAAAGAGCTATTTAAACAAAGGCTTTTTCCCGTCTAAACATTTAAAAGATTTACATAATTGATATGTAATTCATTAGAGAAGTGGATCACATTAGAAATTTGTATATATTTTTTTAAAAGAATATTATTGTTTTTAGCTAAAGCTGTCCACTGACACATAAATGTTTTAATGCCACAGATGCTCTCTCTCTCACTCTCTCTCTCTCTCTCTCTCTCTCTCGTGAATATATATATTTTTCACCTTTTAATTTCTGAGTTGTTGTAACTCTGAAACTGTGTTTCAGGAAGAAGAGAATCGTCTGCGAGAGGAGCTCAGGCAGGAATGGGAGAGAAAACAGGAGAAGATTAAAAGTAAGCTGTTATATGGAGATTATTACCTTGTGTGTGTGATACAGTTAAACCTGGTGAAAGCCTGATCTTAACTCTGAATCTTACCCGGCCACAAATGTGTTTTTCTGGTCTTTTTATTTAGGTGAAGAAATTGAAATCACTTTCAGTTACTGGGATGGTTCAGGTCATCGAAAAACTGTCAAGGTACATGTCACGCTAGATGCATTTCCACACGCCACACCCACAACAATGTCTGTACTGTGCATCTGAATGCAGTGTGTTGGACAAATGCACTCAGCTGTGTGTGTCTGTCTGTGTGTGTCTGTCTGTGTGTGTCTGTCTGTGTGTGTGTGTGTGTGTGTGTGTAGATGAAGAAAGGAAACACAATTCAGCAGTTTCTCCAAAGGGCCCTGGAGGTTTTGAGGAAAGACTTCAGTGAGTTGAGGTAAACACCCACTATTAACACATTTATTTAGAGTTTAGTTCACTTACAATCATGACCCCCACCCTATACTGAGAAGTTGATCATTGTGATTCATTAGCTGTGAAATATTTCTGTCATATTTTGGAGAAATAGAAGCTTGTGTGCATGTGCAATCAGAACTGTTTGGGTTTGAATGCAAACATGCGTGTCATGGTCAAGTGAGCATGTTTTGGCTTGATATCAACTCTGTAAAACATCAAGTCACGGCTTATAAATGGGTGTCATATGTGTGTTATGTTACAGCTGTTTCTGTTTCAACCATTGTATAAGATCTAAGCTCTGTTTGTGTTGCTCAGGTCGGCAGGAGTTGAGCATCTGATGTACATTAAAGAAGATTTGATCATCCCGCATGTAAGTAAATTGTGATGAATTGTGACGATCGTTTCCTGATTATAAATCCAGGCTACTTTTTAATTACTTTTAATTACTTTAGTGCTGCTTTTTAATTACACTCTGTAATTCAACTGCTCTTACAAAACACATAATTGAAATACTGAAAGCACTAACTACCTGCTGTTCCAGCACCACAGTTTCTATGATTTCATCGTGACTAAAGCTCGAGGAAAAAGTGGTGAGTTCCTGTTTTGGCACAGAACAGCACCGCATTTACTTCATTATGAGCCCTGCATGCGACTGTGTTATTAATATCACATAATTATATAGTAATTCAATCTCTCTCCTCAGGGCCGTTGTTTAATTTTGATGTTCATGATGATATTCGGCTGGTGAACGATGCTACCGTTGAGAAGGATGAGGTAAAGAGATATCGACATCATTTGTTCGTCTGCGTAGTTTTTATTTGGGCCAAGAGTCGCCTGTTTAGACAGGAAGAGCCCGTTTGTCAACGTGGTGTGAGAAATTTCACTTCTTCATTCATGTATTCATTCAGTCTCATGCCGGGAAAGTTGTGCTGAGAAGCTGGTATGAGAAAAACAAACACATCTTCCCAGCCAGTCGCTGGGAGCCGTACGATCCGGAGAAGAAATGGGACAAATACACAGTGAGTATCTTTGAGCTCAGGACACATTTACATGACAACAGTGTAATAAACGCAGAAAATTATTGCCAGGCCAGTAGTTAATGTCACTAGATAAACTGAACTTGTAATACGTATGTGCATTATCTAACCAGTTTCACAAATTAATGTTTTAACTGTCGCTTTAAAAAACTTGCACTTTGAAACCCATTTTCAACAGTTTGCATTTTCAGCCCCCTAAAAGTGCTGTTGTTGTGCAAGAACAGCAAAAATGTATAAAGTTTTCCGGTTTTGGTTAAACACTGTCATGTTTTGATACATTTGTTTCTTCCTAGATTCGATAAGTTCGACTGTACATCCATGAGACACACAGAAGTCAGTTCCAGAGTTCCAGAAACATCTCATTTTGTTTTATTTCGTGTCTTTCCACCAGGCAGAAAAGTGTGACCTCAGAGTCTGTTCTCTTGCATTGCCTGTTTAAGCACCTGTATTTTTAGTGTTGCAAGTTTTCATTGTATTTAAGTTGAAGGTTTGTGTACATTTTTTGTCATAGGCTCAGAGTTTGCATATTTTGTAGTAAATAAAACAAACTTGTCAATTTGTCAAACTTAATATCACGTGACGTTTTGTTAAAGCGACATGCAACCTCTAAGAATTCTGTTTGTAAATAATACCCAACGTGCTTTTTATTGCAATAAAATGTCATCATGTCTGTCATTACATTAAAGCTTGTTCAAAAATCTTTTGCATATTTTGTTAAAATCATTTTTGGCAGCGAGACAGTAATACCAGATTCCTGTGTGGATTGCTCAAGCTCTGTTACAACTGCTTTCGAAGCTCATTGTTAATTATTTCTGACAGATTTGTGGTTTTGTGGAAGGAATACGTTGTCATTGAAACATGAATGAAGTAATGTTGGACATAAATCTCTAGTGGGTTCACAGAATCACTGCATGTACACAAGTCATGTTTTCACAGATGTTGAATGTTGCTTTTGGCCATTGGCTAGTTTGTCCGTCAGATGCTCAGCTGGTAATTGATTGTGGTGGTTAGTTAGAGTTAGTTAGTCTGAGCATACCTGAAGGGAGCGGATGGATTTTGACAGCTTCTGCAGTGAGTTTTCCCTCAGGCCACCACTCCCTCTCTCAATGTTTTCATCCAACCTTTGTGCTCCGCCCTTCGCCCGCCTCCTTCCCGCTCGTTTCCACCCCTTCCTCTTTATTCTTCAGAAGAGCTGAGAAATCATGTGCTTTCAGGACTTGAAGTGAAGCACGTTTTTGTTGGGAGGTCAGGCAGGTGGAAACAGGATGTGGCCGTTCACACTGACTCCAGACCTGCTCCTGTTGGTCAGTTTGTGTCTCTGTGCCTGTGGGGAACAAATGTCTTACAGACCTCAGAGCTGCAAACTTGAATGTGTTCAGCAGGTAGGACGACACATGTTGACTTTCAGTCGAATGTATCAGATTCAATATGAAAGAATCGTGAGTGTTGTAGCTTTATTCTGTTGTAGCTTAAGTGCAAAGATGCAAAGAAATACCATTTACATGAGTTGTTACACTAGATTTTTTGAGAGCAATAAATAATAATTGATTTTACTGGAGAATGATATGACACAGATTTGGTAAGTTTTAGATTTAAAAGTTTTAGATTTGCAAATGAAACTGCTTGTCTTTTGCATTTACGTAATGTAATATTTTTCATTTCAATTGCTGTTACAAGCGTAACATGAATTTCTGAGTATTGGGTAGATCTTCATCAGCTGAATTCAGTTTTAAAATTTCTTTCCTGTTCAAGAACAGATGAATACAGGTTAATATTTGGACTTTTATTGTTGTAGTGCCACAAAATGTAAGAAAAGATGATTTAGATTATATTTGGCATGTTTTGAAATAAATCTAGTATTTAAATGCTACAAGCACTCACATTGACACTGGCAAATGGTGTGAATATATCCCTTATTTTCAGGGAGACCCGGAGTGTGAGTACTGCAGGATCACAGCAGATGATGAGCAGTTATCTCCCAGAATTCCCAGCAGTAGCCCGTTTGGAAGTACGTCATAATTACCAACATCACTACAAATATTATCCAGCTCTGTCGGGAGCATTTAAAAAGCTGTTTGATAAATTTTCAGTGAAGCTTCATAACACAGATTTAACATTAGAATTACACACAGTGCATCATAATCAATATCTGCACTGAAAACATGAGCCCTTACCTGTTCATCAGAAATAAAATGTTTTATAAAAAAGACACAATTTTTAGATATATGCTTTTTAACCAAACATCTTAATATCTGAAACAACAGCAGTTGTGGATTATGCATGTAAAGTGGGCTTATATTTAGTGATTAGTGGCTACTCCCCCCGTTTGCAGATTACATGAATGTTTTAATGTTATGATAACTCATGGGGCTGCTGTCATAATGTTGCTTAGGGCCCACAAACCCACCAGCCAGCCCTGCTTACATTGCAACCTCTGAAAAATCTGAGCACTGATTAAACTTGTTGCCTCACAAAATTTGTGCATTAAATGTGTACGATTTGTACATGAGATGAGATGTTTGAAGGAAGTCTGTTGCGTGTTATAAGATCATAACCTCTGCTATGGGCTTGTACTTCTTGTTGCGCTAACGACGTCATAATTTGACTAATGAAAACAAGATGTTGCACAATGTAATCATTTGCAGGTTGTGGCCATCACTTCAACCAAAGTACAGTACAAACTGTGTGTGGTTGTCATCTAACGAATTGTCCGTTCTGTACTTCTTTCCTAGATCACGTTTATTGTACGTTAATTCTACAAAACAATTCTACAAAATTCTATTTGTTTAACGGAATTCTGTTTAACCTAGAATAGAGTTTGTGTTTTACCAGAATGTTCCTTTAATCTGAAAAAGATTACTATTACTAAGATTACTAAGACGACAATACAGGTGTTGATTTAACCTAGTTTTGAGCTTATTTATCTAGCTCTCATCACTTGCTAACTGTGGTTGTTATGTGCTATTTCTTCTCTTCGCTCAGGTTGTGTACCTCGCCCCTGTCACTCTTTTCTAGGTCAGGAAACCCCAGACGTCTGTTTGCATTTTGTTGACGTGCCACGCAACGTTATTATCGAGTTTGAAGCCAATCAGGATCCAACACACGATGCCGTCACTGTGTCATGGAACCCGAGTCAATACGGTATAAAAATATAACACAGCCACACAGTGGTGTAGTCTAGTGCTTAAAGTTGCAATCTGTAACTTTAGCCTCTCTGTCGCCATCTCTGTTTAAAATGTAACATTGCAGGTTACTTTACGAACTTTATTTACGTATGCAGAAGCCAAATGAAGCCAAACTGACTTTTCCAGAAAATCAGACCTGACAGATAAGATTATAAATCAGATTTCAGCTTTAAAGATCTGATCGCTTTGAAGTTCAAACCCTGTACGGGTTAATATAGGAGGACTGTCTTTGTGATAAGCACACTGCCAGTGTCCCAAATGATTGATTGTTACGTTCTGCAGGTATTGCGTTCTTGCGTGGATTTCAAGTAACCCTGCAGGCTCTTGGCGGATCTCAGATTTTATGCCAACTGTTTCTTCTGCGTAATAACCTGTCCCTCACCCCTGCACATGCCCAAAGGGTATGTAAAAAAAATCTACAAGAACATTAAACAGTTCTTGATTGAGAAATCAATACTGTTGCACTAGCCTCTCTAGCGCCATCTCTGTTTAGAACATAAAATTGCAGGTTACTAATTGTTATAAACTTACCATTGTGATTTGGAGTAAAGGAGGCTTGAGACCTTGAACTGTTTATTTTTAACCAATAAATGTACGTTTTGCAGTTTTAATGAGTGTATCTGCTGTTGTGTTCAATGACATTTGTTTCTTATATAGAACTTGTAACTTATTTTGCCGCTGGTTTTGTAGTTGTATTATTCAGACCCTTTTACACAACTCTCACTGGATACCAAATACATGGTGACAGTCATGGCTCTGCCCATTCCTGAACAATGGCACCAGTTTTATCAGAAGAAACAGTTTATCACCCGCAGTAAGGCCTCACATAAACACTCTTACCTTCTGGTTAAATTTAAACCTGTAACCTAGTTAAGTCAATTGCTAATTCATGCCATAGTGCATGAATTGTGATTTTATTAAACCTGAAAATGATTCTTTTATTTCAGCATGTTCTGAAAAAAATGGTTTGCAAAAGTGTAAGAAAGGTGAGTTTGGTTATTATCTCATTTTGTTTTGATGGAGGTCTGGAGCTAGTTGTCACTTTTAATACACTCCACATGTGTGTTTATCTCTGTTCTTTAAATTACAGACTGGTATCCGAAGTATGTTGAGGTCAAGCAGGAGAACCAGGACGTTCTGGTGACCTTTAACCTTGCACCTGAGAACTTTAACATCCGTCACTATTTCTCATCATGTTTTGGAGGCGGCCTGAGAAACTACACAAGCATTGAACCAGTGCGTTTAACACAAAACAATGTATAAGATCTGAATAACTGAAAATATAACGTTGTTAAAATGTTTAAGATTGAACCATGTTTGTTGTTACTGTTTTAGGATTTCAGTGTAAATGAGACCCATCACACATTTCGTCTGCAGAACCTCAGAGCCGGTACAAACTACACCTGTGAGGTAAGTTTAACATTAGTCTTTCATCTTTGATTTCTCAATCGTCAGGCACAGAAAACAAAGCAACAGCGTGCACAGTAAACTTTATTTTATTATTTTCTTATATAATCTGTTGTTTTTGTGTTCTCAAGATTGCAGCTGATGTTGTGGACGCAGTTAGAAAAACATTCGCTGTTGTAGTTCAACACAACTTTAAAGGTAATTCTCAAATGTCGCTCAGAAAGATCATAGCTAGTCGATTTGAACCACAATGACATGACAGATGGACTGACTCATGATGAAATACTGTATGATGTCATGACAAATGTTTGCCACTAGCATGTAACTGCTTGTGCTGGAGCAAAGTGCCATACTTTTAAAATGACACCCACTGAAACATGTTTTTTTCCCAGAAACATTTTTTGTTATGCTGGTTGTCATGTCAAATCTCTTTATATCCTGACAGCAATCACTAAGTAAAGTGATGTAAACATATTAATATAAACATATATCTTCTGTGGAAGTTGCAGGACCATAAAATGTTTTTCCGATTATTGCATTTGGTCTGAATGCATTGATAGGATGTCGTATTTGACTATCAAAGTATGTCTGTGTTCATCTGTTAGAGGAGGTGTGGCTTTGGAAAGCATTTTGAATGGAGTGAAGGGTGGGATCTTATGTTTTTAAAGCTAGCTTGCTATTGCTATCTCTTCAAAATTGAAAGAGATTTTCAAAATCTTTAAGATTTTAACGCTTCCACAGACTTGCATTCTTAATGGCGTTACAATCGATTCTTTTCAGAGCTGTTGACCCCATCCTTCACAGAGAGATCTTCACTCATTGGCCTGTTGTCTGTGGGAATTCTCCTTGTTGTCATGGCAGTGGTCATCTTCACTGTCCACAAGAAAAGACTGAAGAAAGCCGTGAAGACCAAAATGAAACAAGGTAAGTTTTATGGCAGATTGTTTCATTGACTTACTGATGCATTAGCTGTTGGTGTTATTTTGCACTAACAGTTCTTTGTGAATTTTAATTCTGACATCTATTAAATGCTGCATTTACGTCGTATCAGAATTACTTTAATTACAAAGTTATGAGATTCTAATGGAAGAGTCTTTATACTAGTTTCTATGGTAACACTCATGACCAAAATGCATCAATATGTGGCTTTGCTGTTGATGAGTTAAATAATTTAATTACCTTATTATCTCTATATGCATTAAATGTACATTTTGTTCTGCTAAATATGTTGTTTTTTTCTGTTTGTCAGATATAATTGAACAGTACTATGACAAAAAGCTGGACGAAGGACAGCGTGTTGTTTTGGACAGTAGTTCCCGCCCCCCTCACCTCCTGATTTGCTACTCAAATAATGATGGCCCCGCCCATGTAAACGTCGTGCTGCAATTGGCTGCTTTTTTGCAAAAGCACATGGCTACACAGGTAATTATTGTCATTTGAATACATCATTCAAACACATGCATTCTAAGGCCTGTTTTTGTCTTCCTTATGTTTATTAATTACATTAGTAGATATTAATTAGCTTTTTTCTGAAAAAACGTGAGAGGTGCTTGTCAGTGCAAACCTGTGTGAGTTTATTTTGACAGATCTTTCATCTAATCTATCGTTTTTAGGTGCGTTTGGACATGTGGGAGGCCCTAAGCATCATGGAGGAAGGCATTCTGGGGTGGTACAGCAGAAGAATGGAGGAGAGTGACTTTGTGCTGGTCATATGCTCCAGAGGTCTCCTTCAGAACCTTCAGAACCAGAGAAACCTGTGTGAGGATGAGGACCAGGAACCCATGGAGAACACCATCCTAACCACCATCGCCATGGTTGGACAGGAGATGTGTCAGGCCAAAGCTCTGGATCAAGATCTTTCCAAATACATGACTGCTGTTTTTGAGTACTCAAAGGAGTCTGATGTTCCAACAATTCTTGGCCTTGCTTCAAGATACGTCCTTCCTAAAGACTTCTCATTGCTCTTCTCTCACCTTCACGGGGTGCCCTTGCAGAAGCCTGGGGTTTATCTCCAGGTGGAGAACATTTCAGAAAGTGGATACTCCAAACTCTCAGCTGGAGCTGCACTACAGCAGGCCATCCAGGAGGCCAAAGCGCTGATCTCAGATCAGACTGAAGAACTGTAAGACTTCCAACCATTTCATAAGGGCCCTAAGACAAAACCACGCACAAAACTGTATCAGTCACAGTCCTTATAAAGAACTCACCTACAAAACCTGAATGGAACACAGAGGTGATGTTATTTGAGTGCAGTCCATCTTCAGTTTCTTCAGCGAGTGTAAAACTTAATTGCTGCTTTGGCCACTTATTAGATCATTGTGAGAGTATACTGAAGTATGCTGGAAAGTATTAAGACAGCTGTGAATGCTCTTTCATTTAAATGTCACAGTTTGGATATTATATTTAGTTTGTGTATTTATTATTGCATTTATGTTTAACTCTTATGTGCATGGACGTTAAATGTACACAAGTGAATTTTCATAGTATTTGCATATTATTTGAGCCTTTTCTATTAAGATTAACCACTAACTGCCAAAACGTGACGGTAAACACTGTACAAGTCTGTTCATAAACTGCAATTTATGAATTACATTTAACATTTTTAAAATTTGCTTAAAGTTGGTCTGAAGTGTTGCTTTTATTCCAAATGACTTTCTTGTATGTAAGTCCAGTTTTTGAAATTTGTGCCTTTATACAATATGAAGTGAAATCATTTTTCTTTACAAAATTACCTCTAAACATCTATGCATGGACATTTTTATAGTTCAAGGGTCTTTAGAAATGTATCCAGGTATAACCTACTAGTGTTTTTTTGGTTCTTTTAATGTTGTCGCGTGTATTTGTTTCCAGAATATAAATGAATTCATAGGTCATCTCGCATAAAATGTTTGTCAAAATGTATTTATGCACAATGTTTTACACAGAAGTGACAGTCTGTTTATTCCATCAAAAGTGTGCAGTTAGAAAACCTTGATTTATGAATGACAGCAAGCATGAAAAAATAAATGCTTTACATTAAACTGTTTCCCTTAAACTAAACAAAAAGACCTCATCAATACATTTGTGACCAAGATATGTGAACAAGACAAAGAAAATACAAATAAAATAAAATAAAAGTCATCATTAGTATGATTATATGGCTGGTGTTTTAAGACTTAACGTAATTAATATTCATGAGCCATGGCTTCGTCATCGTCAGTGCGCAGACGGAGCGTCATGAATATTCATCAACAGCGCTCTCTAGCTCCTCCCTCTTTCTCCCATTTCCTTCCCTCATTCATCCGCACCGCTCATCTCGTCCGCAGGCACAATGGTGCTCGATTTAGACTTGTTTCGCACCGATAAAGGCGGCGATCCCGAAATCGTGAGGGAAACTCAGAGGAAGCGGTTTAAAGATGTTTCTCTGGTGGATAAACTGGTTCAGGCCGACACGGAATGGAGGAAATGTGAGTAGCGCTAATGCTAGTGTTATGCTAGCGTAACACATGGCAGCCGGTGGACAGACACAGGCTGTAACATTTTAAACAGATCTGTTTATAAACCTTAATGTTTGATATATAAATTACATGTTAGTTACACGATACTGAATAACGATGAGGTCTCGATAATACAGAAAGGCAGTATTGGTTGTTGACGTACAGAAATAGCATGTAGCATGGAAGCTAACAGGAGCCACAGACTGGGCGTTTAGTCTTTGTAACAGCATCTGTTATGACAAATATGTGTTTCTGAGCCCATGATGTGTTCAGATCGGGTGTTATTCAGGGATTATAAACGCAGGGAGAGTGTGTTAAACGTTAAACAGATGTCGCAGCATCACACGTCTGGATCTGATGCAATCTTAGGAGGAGCTGCGCACTGTCACTCACTGGAGATACTGGCCCTGTATGCAATACATGTGCAATTACTGTTTATCATTTAAAACCCTTTTACATCGGTAAAAATAAGTTTCTTTACAGGTTTATAGTACTGTCCGATTTTTATCTTATGTTTATACACGTATAACAGAAGCTTACAACAATATGCACTTATAAGCTAAAAGAATACATATAAATATGCATTTGAATATCTGTTTGGTATAGTCAATATAAGCAAGAGCTGTTTAATTGAATTTAATTCTTTAGGTCCAGCTGGATTTTACAGTACAGTAGTTGAATTAGTACCATTTCCTGCCCAGTGAGTGACTTTAACTGACATTTATAGATAGATAGATTATTTTTTTATGCTGTTTTAACAACACACGCAAATCTCTCTGACTAACACTGTGGATTTACAACAAAGCTTCATTATTTGTGTTTCATTGGTCAATATTTGTGGTTTGACAGTGATGTCATTGTCATAATTGATAATAATAAATACAACATGAGATGATATTTTATTAAAGGTGCCATTGTCTTAAACATAAATTTATTTTCTGAAGCTGTTTTTGTATTATTCATATAAGCTTTATTTACAACATGCAGGAATTGCACAATAAAACACTGACCATTGATGTTTCCTGCAGGTCGCTTCACTGCAGATAACCTAAACAAGGCCAAGAATCTCTGCAGCAAAGCCATCGGTGAAAAAATGAAGGTAATTGGACCAGCCGCCTTTTGGTTACAAGTCCGACTCTAACCAGTAGACCACTGCTGCCCCCTTATGCTATAATAATATGCTACATTATGATTTTCTCTCCCCTTTATTAATAGAAAAAAGAGCCCGTTGGCGATGATGAGACTCTTCCAGAAGAGGCACAGAATCTTGAAAATCTCACTGCAGAAACACTATCAGTGAGTGAGACCGCATGCATTATTCATACAGTTCATTACAGCAGTAATCTTGGAAATGTATGACGAGATGCTAAAAATAACTATTGTTAAATGTCATTACACTGTATCTTGTTGATTCAAAGCCCTAATTTTCAGTTGTCTTGATTTACCAGTTAATAATATTTTGTGGTTAAATGAATGCCTATATGGTGAATTCAGGCTGCTAACTCTCTGTCCGGTCTCTTGTAGCCCCTCACGGTGACTCAGATTAAGAAGGTACGATTACTGGTAGACGAGGCTGTTCAAAAGACGGACAGCGATCGGCTTAAGCTGGAGGCGGAGCGTTTTGAGTACCTGAGAGAGATCGGAAACCTCCTGCACCCCTCAGTGCCCATCAGCAACGATGAGGTGAGCTTCAGCTGTTGGACATGGGAGGTGTAGTTGTGTCCTACATGTCCTGGATAGATTCTAGGTTGAGATAGTAACCGTACAGCCACCAGGTTGAAAATGCTGAATAGAATTAAATGAGCTTCTGTACTGTAATATGTTGTTAGCTTGTTGTTTTGGTCGTCTTTTACAGGATGTTGATAATAAGGTGGAGCGCACATGGGGCGACTGCACAGTGCAGA
>JAZGTK010018354.1:0-11879 GCA_036877625.1 Ambastaia sidthimunki | reverse complement strand
AGCACAGTAATTGATGAAGAAAGGATCACCTGCAGCTCTCGCTGGTCCTTCTTGCTCTCCAGGGTGGGATTCTTGAGGATGAACTCATTCAGAACACTAAAGAATTAAAATACATCTAGTGCTTATTTTAATCCTAACACAGGAACAATAAATTTAAGCATGACTAGCGTGCTAGGAGCTGTGAGAACGTTCATACCCAAGTATGAGGAACTGT
Source organism: Ambastaia sidthimunki (assembly GCA_036877625.1). Classification (NCBI taxonomy): domain Eukaryota; kingdom Metazoa; phylum Chordata; class Actinopteri; order Cypriniformes; family Botiidae; genus Ambastaia; species Ambastaia sidthimunki. Next base: position 11,665 of record JAZGTK010018354.1, on the reverse strand, counting down.
CCAGGAGCTGGCAAGCTGAGCTGGACAGAATCCTTCAGCAAAGCCAAGAGTGATGGCCAGCTATCAACCAGACTAGACACTGGAATCCTGCAGGAGATACAAACTCACGTTTCATATATATATACAAAATATACACTAATTTATATTACGAGTCACTCACCTCTGCACATAGGCATAAAAGAACTGAAGCATGCAGACTTCCAGAGAAAGATGCTTCTGTAAAATGAAGAAATGCCAAAGTGAGTCTTAAACCTGCAAAACCAATTTCAGCTGAAAACTATTTGTAATTATATAAGTATTCCTAGATGATCAAGCCTTTGCTATAATAGGAACAAAGCACAGATCATTGCTTAACCTGACAGTACCTTCTCTTTTGCGATGGCCGGTGGTTGTTTGAGGACTTCCTTCACTGTCTGGATCACAGTCTCAGTTCGCATGGCGCTTACTGAACGAACAAGTTCTACGAGTAGAAGCTGTTCCTCACTGGCTGTGGGGATCACCTAAAAAAAACCACAAATACAGGAAAGTGAACAAAGCATATGGCTTTTAGTTTCTTAAGAATCTCAAGATTCATGATGCTAAAGAAGAAATTGTTTTTGGAGACGTTCGAACCTTGTTCCTGGCTGGAGTTTTAGCTTGCTTTCGTTCGTTCCACACATACGCAATAGCCGCCATGAAGTGAGCACCATGATTCATTGAGATCGGGCCCAGGAGTTCTAGGATTTGCTGCCTGAGATTCTGTGAATCAGTAAAATCAATTCAAGTAAACACAGAACTTGAACTACAGGCAGGATCCAAGTTAGTCCAGCTTAACTATAGCAAAGATTATAGAATTAACAAGATGCTGCAGTTGTATTGCTATGAATGGCAGAAGGTGCAATGCCCAAAATATGTCTGCTCTAGTAAATTAAGTCCCGTCTTCCAGTAAAATGAGCCAATCAACAAACACTAAACAGTAACATTCTCTGGGGAAGGGGCACTGTACAGAGTGTTGCAAGCACAATTTGAGCTTAAGAAACCTGACCTTAGCCAGTGACTCTAGCCAGTGACCTTAGCCAGTGACCTTAGCCAGTGACCTTAGCCAGTGACCTTAGCCAGTGACCTTAGCCAGTGATTTTACATGGCCATCAAGTGCGGAGACTTTTTTAAAGGAACTTTGACTACAGAATGCATGTCCAGTCTTTTTGCTGTACCTTTGTGGATCCTAAGTTGATGTTGGAGGAACAGCAGGCAGAGGCCATAGCCGGTCTGTCAGAGGTGTCAATCATATAAAGGACTCCCCACAGCAGGCTTACAGAGGACATGATGGTGTGCAAGATGGACAGAATTCCAGCCCGGGCCTCTGCAAGGTGCTTCTGATCTACATTTGCCTGAAGCTGAGGGATACAAATAATTACAGAACATTCACACACTCATATGATGAATTCAATGTCTTTTAACTTCATTTTCACTTAAATAATTAGTTAGTATATTAAATAAGCTTTAAGTGTTACAAATGAAATAATGGTCTGATGAAGACCCTACATGGATTGGGGAATGCTGTGGGCTGCTACACAAAAATGGCTGACTAGCTCCCTCACCTGATGATATTGTGAAGTTGGGTCAAGCAAACAGTAATGGATGATGGCTGTCATTCCTTCCAGGAGAGTCAAAATCAGGTCCGGAGGAATACACAGTGCCATCCACTGGGGCCTGAGAAAATTATACACAATGTACTTGCATGCATTTAACCCCTTTTATTAAATTGATATTTCTTGAAAAATGCCTTTAGAAGCCCATCATGACATTAACAAGCAATAACCGAGCAATTCGTTTATGGTCAATGGTGCCATCTTGTGGATTTACATAAACCACCACATGACTTTAAAGGGATAGTTTACCCAATTTTTTATAGTTTACTCACCATCATGTCATTCCTGTCATCCTATTTTGGTGATATTTTGAGAAATGTCTCAGTGGTTTTGTGTCTATACAATAAAAGTAAGTGCCACTGTTATTTGGTTACTAACGTAGTTCAAAATATCTTCTTTTGTTTTGCTCAGAAGCAAAAAAGTTATGCAGGTTTGGAATGACATGGGGGGTGAGTAAATGATGGAAGAATTTATATTTTTGGGTGAACTATTCCTTTAAGCAAAATAATGTTTTGATCTGTTTATCTGCATTGACAATTTAAAGATCCAAATTCTGAAATGACTTTATTTCTGTGTTACACAAAAGAAGCAAACCAGTACCTGGTGTCTGTGAGGCCTGTCTCATAGCGGTATTGCTGTATAAGGTTGTCAAGGTTTTTGCACAGCTGCAGAGTAACGGAAGCAACCACTCGCCGCAGCACTTTGCCCATGTAAGGCAGAGTGGCTGTGATGAGGCAGATCCACTGTGGGTGCATTTTGCAGGCGTGGTGCTGATGCAGGGCCCGGATCACTGCACACAGAAACATGCCCTGTGCCGTGATGGGCTGCCCATGCAGGTACTGCAGGGAAGTCATTGGTTGTTGAGGATTGACGTGCTCAACCTCGCCTCCAATCAGCTCAAACCCAGCCCCGGGCCCATTGGGTCCTCCAACAGACCCAGTAGATCCTGGACCTCCTTCTCCAACCTCATCTACTGGGATCAGCACGCGGTGCTCCAACACCACCAGGCTCTGCAAAAGGCGCAGCAGTTGCGACTGTATGGCGCTGCAGCTGTCCAGCTGGTCTTCTGACAGATTGATAACGCTGTCCTCTGAAAGGCCTTCCTCTACTGCCGCCACATTGGTGCCTCGGACACAGCGTTCGTACCACTTCTGCACACTAAAGATGCTGGAAAGCAAACAGTGTAGCACTACTTTCTGCACTTTGCATTTGGACAGCACGTCACAAATAAAGCTCGCGAAACCCTTGGCCGAGCTACCGGTGACCTTGGAAAGCTCATTGAAGAGAAGCGTCAACACCTCCACGCTGGTCAGCTGCATGGCGTGGTTGCCAGCCAGGTCTTGCGATGTGGCGGCCACATGGGCTGAGTAATAGCTGCGTAGAAAATAGAGGCAAAGGGAAATGATGATCTCAAGGAACATGGCACTTCGGAATGAGTGTGAGTGCGAGTCCTGCGGGATGGGGCAGTAGAAATCCTTGCCCATGACGGAGACGCGATGGCGTGCTAGCAGGTTCTGCAGAAGAGACAGATGTGGAGTGTATGTGTTGTTTATGCTGGTGGTGGAGATGGCGCTCACAAATCCTGCTGGTGATGCACGAAGCATGGCTGCGATGGCTGAGAGTGCATGCAGAGTACGAGAGGAATCATACAGCTGAAGATAGAGCAAAACATGCTGGTACAAAGGATGGATGTTAAACCGGGCAGGTGACCCAGATGTGCGAGATCCACCTGTCCCACCAGCACCACCACTGGGAGAGCCTATATCACTTTCAATCTCAGACACTTCCCCTTCTCCACAGCTGTACCAGTTCTCCAAGTCCAGACTGTCCCCAAAGAAGATACTAGGCGGCCGAGTCTTCTCCGTCTGGTTGGTCTTGCGCCTCTCTTCATCTTTTTTCTTGGCCTTCTTGATTTTGGGCTTGGCTCCTGGCGATTTATCCACCAGTCGCTCCATAATCTTGCCCTTGAGGCTGAGCTGGGTGCTGCTATGGCTGCGCTTACGTTGTGGGTCATCAACTTGGAGGTTCTTCTCAGTGGTACCATTGCCACCACTGTCCGGCAGAGTAATGATCGAAGGGGAGGAGCTATGGCGAGCGATGCCTTCCCGATGCTCCTCCTCCCCTGAAGCATCAACTGAGGCCACAGCCAGGAACTCCAAGGTTCCTCCTGCAACTAGTTCTGGGAGCGTTCTGGGCTGGTTGTTGGAGAAGGAGGTCAGGGTGATGCATGGCCCAGCGGACATATCCGTGGAAGAGTTGGAGCTATCAGAGTCTGTCTGAGGCCAGGCCTCAGGAGATGATGGTGTCTCATATTGAGACCTATTCTCCACTATTTCCACCACTCTATCCACTAGCTCGGTGAGTACTAAAGAAATGGTCTTTTGTAGACACTCTTTCTCCATCGAAGACTGACAGAGGACATGATCACATATATTAACAGTACTACCACCTCCGTCTGGTTCATCAAAGCTGCCATTGTCCACAGTGGACGTCTGAGAGCCACTTGAATCTGAGCTCTGGTGCTCCCCCTGCTGATCTGGAGGCTGATATTCACCACAGAGCTGCAAGTTCTCACTGCTAAGGCTCAAGAGTGAAAGGCTGTCACTCAAAGGGTTAACCGTCAGGCTGAAGGGTTCCATATCGTCCAATGGGAGGCCTCTGCCACACATCTGGACATCACTGTGGCTACTAATCTGGCCATAATCTACAGAGCGAACAAAAAAAAATGTTTATTAACATATATTTGTAGCTCTAAAAGATAGGAAAAACCCTTTTAAAATTCCAAAAAGAAAAACCTCTTACTTTCAGTATTGCTCACATCTCTCATGTAAATGGGGTCAGAAGGTTCTTGTTCTGCCGGGTTGGGGAAGGCCTGTGCCAGGTGACGCTGTGCTTGAACACGCTGGACGGACACGCGGTGGGTTTTAGGGTGTAGCAGCAAAAGCAACAGAGGCTCAAGAACCCGAGCAATATCATGTCTCTGCAAAACCTGGTTCAGCCAGGCCCGACCAACAGCACTCACAGAGCCATCCCACAAACTGAGACTATCTAACATGATAAAAAGAGACCTACAAGAGACAGGGAGGTAGAGAATGGTAATGTTAAAAGACCAATAGATGCTGATGTTTAGTTTTGCTTTATTTGATTTTATCTTCCACAGAAGGAAGTGCCGTTACCTATCAAATGTGCGATTGAATGGGGAGGACTTTGTGATGTTCAGGTCTCTGGTGAGGTGCCAAAGAACAGAGAATTTTACATGGGCCTCCAAACGTATTCTCTGAAATAGAGTTTGGTAAAAGATGTGAAAATATATCTGTGCGTGTATATGAATGCACTTCTACGCCACTTGTTTGTAACATGCATATCCCAGTTAACAATTTTAGGTTGTAAGGTTTCCGTAATGCTTCCATTAAGTAACAAATAAAAGTTTTGAATGTTCTATGAACACAGCCAGTCATTAGACATTGTATTAACGTTATGGCTATAAGAACATTTTTAAACTCTGAACATTTTAAAACGTTTCACTAACAACTTAAAAATAACGTTTTTGATATTTATGATATATAACATTAGAAAAGCTCCACTAATGTTACTGCAAGGACGTTTTTGATAACAGAGAGAACTTTTACAGAACATTAGCCAACATTCTGAAAACGTTCCCTGTTAGCTGGGATGTGACCAACCTTGTCTCGATGCATGAGCTGCTGGCTAATGACATCTTCACAAATGCTGGGGGAGGGAGCCAGGTTGTGAAGCTGATAAAAGAGCTCCACACCACGCTTGTGATGCTGGGGGGTCTCCTCGCCTAACTGCTCCCATAAGATAAGAGCTACGTGCTACAAGAAAGAAGTGAGATGGTACTCAAGATTAAAGAAGAGGCTAAATAAAATGAAAAACTAATATGTGAAGGAAATTGATTCAAACCTTAAAGAAATCTGTTTTCTCTGCAATGTACTTTAAGATACCCGGTGTGAGGGGTGGTCGAATCACCACAGCAACACGCCCTTGGCTTGGACTCATTGGCTGGTCCGAGTCCGGACTGGCCACACGCTCAGCAGTCACCATGGCAACTGATTGTGTAAGACCGACAAGGTCCATGACAAGAGAGATGGCCACTGCTTGGATAGTAAAATCAGCAGCTGAACAGCAGGCGTCCATCAGAGTTTGAAGCCACACCGCTGGCTGAACACTCCCGTCTGTTAGAGAAGCATTCGTACAATGCAAATGTGTGTCACAGAATTTATACATAATTCCTGTGTTTATTATAGCATTAATTAAATTTGTTTCTTGAATGCATAAATGTGTGCAACACAGTCTGTACAAAACAATATATTTAATACTTTTTTTATTTAATACCAGGCCTGGTAACATTGGAGAAAGTTGCCCCTCTTCTGTGCCTGACAGAAGAGGGGTAGATAGATTCCCATTTGCCTTTTTAGCACCAGCCGGGGCAACTTTATCCAATTGAAACTCATTGCAATATTTGTCATTTAGTAGTTATGTTTTGCCAAAGTGACTTAAAGTTGTCCATCCCTGTATTACAACCACATTGTTAATGAGCTAGCACCATTCATTAAAACCCTGTATTAATGTAGACATAAATATGTAATGGTATGTTGCAATAAAAACTAATTAAACCAAAAAATCAGTAGCTGGTAATGTTTTACCTGCCTGCTCCTCTCGGGTGGGTGAGGACTTCAGGTTGCCTTCAGCAATGTAGACTGGAAAACTAGAGCATTCAAGGTAAAGCTGACAGGCAGCTGTGAATGCAGCCAGACACTCCTTCTGCTCAGAAGACATCTGCTCCTCAAAACCTGACCTTCTCTTCTCATCTACCACTGTAAGAGTGTCCATCTCAACACTGCACATCTTTCCTGCATCTACAGGACCTCCTGGGGTGATGTAAAGCTTCACCAGAAGAGAAAGAAACTGCTGGAAATGTTCAAGGCAGCACTGCATCACTGGCTTGTCTTGGGTTTTGCTGTGAGCAGAACTACTGAGTTTGAGTTTAGGTTGGATGGGTGCATCTTCAGGGCTGGATGCATCGTCTTCTGGGTGTTGCGTGTTATCAGACGACTCCCCGCATTCATCCTGATACTGGATGAAGTCAGTGAATCCACTCTCTGAAGATCTGCTGCTTGAGGGGTTCTCACCATCTTCAAACACATCAGTGCTTCCAGGAACTTCTAGGGTGACTGGTAGCGTCTGAGAAGATGAAATAGTGGACAAAGTTATAGGCATTTATGTATAGTATGGCAAACAAAATACATCTCCTGACACAACTATGTAGAACATAATCAAAATGATCAACAGTTATTACTATTACTTATCCAATTATTTTATTGCACAATCTTGATTTATCATCATACTGCTACATTTTAGTAGAGACAGCATTGCTTGTCAAAGCAGAAAACATCTTGTGCATCACACAGGTTAGGCAGTCCTATCATCCACTTTAAATGTGGCCCTTTCTATCAAGCTGTGGATTGGCTACCAAAAAAAATCATTCAGAGTTCCACAACTCAGTGGTTCCGATCACAGAACCCTAAAGCACCCCAGAGCCCGACACAGGTGGTATGCAGTGTGCCGAATGCCCCAGAGGGGGAAACAGAGTAGCTTGAGGGGTTGGAAGCTATTTTCACCTGAGTTGAGATGACAGACAGCTTAGGTCCCACCAGGACAGGAACTCAGCTGTGCATGAATGTGTCATCTCTTTTTCCTCTCTGTATCCTGTCACCATCAAGGGAGTCTGGCATAAATTCTATCATGCTACACTTACAGTAGACAAATAGTTTATCAGGTAGAGAACAGGCCATGGCACAAATACCCCCACAAACATGAGTGTAGACCCTGGCTCATTCTGTCTGGACTCTAAGCTGGGAACCACAGACTGTGAACACATACAGAGGGAGATACACACCATCAAGCAGAAGGATGGTTGTTTCCAGGCCAGCGCTTGTACAACAAACAGGCCTTATTGGCTTGTCTTTAACAGACTATTACTGTAGTGACACAGAATTACCTCCAGAGACTCAACAACTAAAAGACATTCCAAGCTGACACAAAACTATTGACATTGGCAGTCAGATAACATCAGGGATAAAAAGGCACGTTTTAGCTTTAACGCTGAACAACTAGGCCAAGTTAATGTTTAATCTTTACTTTACATTCCCAATGTGGAATGACTAAACACATTAAAAACCAAACACAAGGCAGAGATGAAGAGCTTTTGTGTTTCAGAAAGGCACAATAAACTGCCTATGCATTGGTGCCAATGTGTTTCCCTAGACAACTTGTATCACAACATTTAAATGAAAAAAACAGAGCCAATGAAAAAGCAATGAATTTAAAGAGCCTGTGGTTCATGATTACTGAAAGATAGTTTTTATATTGATTTGTGTTGGTGAAATATTTTAGGTCAGAGCATAATAAAAATAACTTAAATCCACTATAGACATTTCAATCACAATTTTAAATCTGCAATCTGTAACTTTTGCCTCTCTATCGCCATTTCTGTTTGAAACATAAAATTTCAGGTTACTTTACATATTTTCTTTACATATTTTACTGTCAAATAAAGCCAAATGGACATTTCCGGGGAAACATGACCTGCCAGCTCAAATTATAAATCGCTATAAATAAGCTAGTGTAAGGTAAGGACACCATTTTGAACATGGATATGTTATGTACTTGCTCAATAACTGATAATTGCTCATTCTTAATAAAAAAAAGTTATTATTAATCAAAAATTCGTTAAAGGATTTTAATTAATTGATTGTTATGTTGACTGTTCTCACCCTTTTCTCTTCTTTGTCTCTAGCTGAAGGGGTAGTGGCGGCTGAGGATGACCTGGAGGGCAGTGCGAGGGGGGACACCAGTGGGGGCTGAACTTTGCTGAGAATCTTTGAACAGAGGCGCAGACAGCAGGTGAGCTCTCTGAGACCCAGAGCCTGCAGGTTTGCAGTAAGAGCAGAAACCATGCGCAGCAACAACTGAGGTAAATGCTCGGTCTGGATTTCTATGTACGTCTCCTTGAGACAAAGAGAGACAGAGTGAGAGACATGAGATAACGTCCAGAAGTCAATCTCTGAATTGCAGTCAGTACTAACTGTACATTAACATTAATATTCAAAAACAAAGTGACTACATTTTAGACTTTTAAGAGTGAAATAAAAGGAATGCAAGTGTAACAAGTCTTAGATTTTAAAGAACTGATGAGCAGTTTGGCAAGATTACAGTCGAACCTTCCACAACATCCATATATAAACATAATAAATGGATTGATAACCATTTACATTTTGAAACTATTGTTTTCACTTATCAATTTTTATTTATGTTTTCTATTATGTTCAATTTCTATTACGTCTGACTTTTTATTTTGAATGTTTATTTCAGATCATTTTAAATAGTATGAATATTTATTGTATGCTACATAATAACGTACAACAATACAATTTACTAGAAAGTTTAATGGATGTTTCTGGAAAGGTTGCCAAACCTGAGTGAGGTGCAGTGAGGTAAAGAGGCAAGAATGAGCAGTACTGTACCTGGCAGATAACCCTCATGCTTCTAGTCGGCTTGAGGAAGAGAAAGAGAGAGCAGAGATTTTCAACAGACAGAAGCAAGCAGAGCAGAGGCCAGAAAACACACTTTGGAAACAGACTGATCAGTCACAGCCCATGTTAGAGAAACTTAAGACAATCTGAAACTCTCACAAGCTTTCATCCACACACACACACACACACACACGCAAAATATGCCTAAACTATGAATTTACATATTCTACAGGTATGCCTAAAAAACCTCGCTGTTAAAGGAATACTTGATCTTAGACTATATTATTTACTCCAAAATCAAATATGGTGCCCACAGTGCAAGTTGGACATCAATAACATCAAATGACATTGGTTAGTGTGTGTCTCGTAAGCAAACACCAAACACCAAACCTGACACCAAACCTGCACCATATTTAAATTAAGAGTTGCTTTTACATGAAAGATTATCTGTGAGAAATGGCTCTAGTTTGGATCTGTTCTTCACACAGTCCTTTTAATGTCCTTTTTGCAGCTTGACAGTCTGAGGTCAATTGTATAAACAGTCATCATATGGAAAAGATCTATGTACACTATGTACAAGTCACTTTCTTAAAGTAGTGGAATATAAATAAAAGTGCAGAAACTGAAATATTGCAATTGCTATTTTAATAATCTATTATATGTGAATGTGAAGTGAAATGTTACCAACCAAAGATACAATGTCCAACAGGAAGTCCACAAGCTCACAGAACTCAACCAGTGAGAGTGCTGAGGTTTCAGAGCTCAAAGTCTGTCTTGGGGCATGACTGCTCCGAGTCCATCTGTAAGGAAAAAGTAATGTTAAGAAAGAATGGAACCACCCAGTTTCAAAACAATACATCATTTAATTTAGTTAATAAATACCTGCAGCAATCCTCAAACCAGCGTGCAATATAATCCCACATGTAGTAGGGTTCAAAAGAGTTAAACAAAAGATTGGCTGTTTTAATGAGCTCCGCCGTCTTCTTGTTCTCTCTGAGTTTGCTGAATAAACAAAACAGACAAAAGTTAAACAAAAAGACTTTGGGTGAATTGTGTGAATGTAGCCACAACAAGTGAATACAAAGTATTCCAGACCTGCTAAGTTGAGTTTGGTCTTTGCTGAAGGGGTTTTGGTTCTGAAGGTCCAACTCAGCACGGCACTGAGTGTGCAGGGTGCGAAAAACTTCAATCAGAACGTCCTCCAAGATTGCTGGGCCTAAGTGGACCAAAACATTTAAAGGTTAAAACAACTTGAGCATTTACACCAAAGAATGTAAGTCGAGTGGACTGTAGTAACAGCTTTACCCAGCTCAGGCTTGTCAAGCAAGCTGATGAGGATGCGAAATGGCTTTAGATCATGCATCAAGATGCTCTCCTCCTCTCCTCCTCTGGCCTTCCCCTGCAAGATCCCCACCATGGCCTACAAGCACAGTCACACCTTATTAATCGACTTCATCTCTAGGGACCGGCAAACTAACAAGTAGATGATTGTTGTCTGATTTGTTGTTGAATAGAAAGTCCTCTGTAAAAAGGCTGGTTGATACAGAAAAGACATCAGACATCAAACAAATTCCCCCTTCAATAAAATAAGGGCAAAAATGACAAAAACTCCCCCATGAAAACAGGTTGCTTGACATCTGCTGTGTGTCCCTCTGCAGAGGCCAGTGTCTCACCGCAAGCTAAGCCGTGAGTACAGACCACATTCAGAACTGAAGACTCACACAGTGGTTTACTGATGAGATGCACCTGCGTGTCAGTACAGACTAAACAATGTGTTTAATCCTCCAAAATAACTTCAACTTTGCAGCTTTTGATGTAGTTCTGTGTCTGAAGATTGTTTTCGAACCCTGCGCACTATAGAGTGTTTGGATGCCCAACTGCTACTCAGAACAACAAATTTAAAGGAATAAGCCCCAATATTTAACTTCTTTTATCATTTTTTCACCCTCATGTCTTTACAAACCTGTATGACTTTGAGTCTGAGAAACACAAAAGAAGATATTTTCAAATATGTTGGTAATCAAACTACAGTGGCACCCATTGACTTCTATTGTACAGACACGAAACCACTAAGACAGTTCTTAAAATATCTTTTAGTCATATAGGTTTGGAATGAAATGAGGGTGAGTTAAGGATTAAAGTGATTAAAATGATTTTTTTTTCATTATCCCTTTAAATTTGATGCCTCTAAATGTGACAATATTATATTTTAGGATGACTACACTGGTGAAACGTTCTCTCACTGTTTTGGCTTCATGTTTATCGTTCAGTGTACCTGAATGAGCATGTCCTTGGAGTAATTGTTGAAGTAGTGTGTGACATGCTCTTCTGGATTGCTCAGCCGAGTGCTGCAAGGACCTGCTTTCCCACCATTGTTATCGAACCCTGAAACACCAGCACATGCATTAACACACCAAAACAAGTGCACAATTTTAATGACTCACACATACACAAAGGTGAAAGGAAATAAATGGCAAC
>JAZGTK010018353.1:0-11879 GCA_036877625.1 Ambastaia sidthimunki | reverse complement strand
GGGGGACATAGAAAGAGCAAAGAAAAGAAATGCACTGTCAAAAGTTTATTTTTTCCTGTTTTTAATGCTATTTCCCAGACTTAGCTGTGAAGGGAACTAGCTTTAACAGGCTTTACATAGCAGGGTTTTAAAACAGCTGGAAGTCTGGCCTACAGTCCTGAAGACTAATTCTCATTCTGCTAGAATCCTGAACTGCGCTGCGTTTTCCAGCTGCGTCTAAAACTCTTCTAAACTTATGAAATAAATTCCAAGCTTTCAAGCATTACAGAAAGACTGGACCTTTCAAAAAACGTACCTCAAAGATTTATGACACACGGATGCTTCAATGAAAGAACAGAATAGTGTTTCAACACAGCTAGGACCACAGCTAGTTAAATTTGTGAGACAACACACAAAAAACAGCACCATCTTACAATTAAGACCATCTTTGCTGAAGGGCACAACCTTTTGGTTACTAATCCCGAACTTACCAAGCTTACCAAGCTACACCATGCCAGAGTACAGAATTACCAGAGTGCAACCTCATGCATGCAAGCAGTCACTCCTGTTTGATGCAGTGCTAAAGCTAATAATGCATAGCAAGTGATATTTATATATATTTATCAAATGATAATGGATATTATGTACCAATATGCCAGATCCTGGTAATCTGCTACATCCTCCACATACTGGCACTCAGAACTGGCCTGCAAAGATTGATAATTGTGTCGCATATAATGCGTTCAGCACAAAACTTGTAGGCGTTTCTTCTTTGTTATGCGATCTGCATATTTTAGGTAGTGAAGCTTTTCCAAAATAACCCACAATATGCATGCAACAGCAAGTTTTAATTGAGTATATGTGCTAAAAGTAGATTTTATCAACTTTATTAGTATACTAGCCTGAAAACCTGGACTAGCATGTACCAGAAGCCACAAAACCTGGCTGCTTATTGCCGTACAGTGGAGGGCAAGTAACACGCCATATGTCAGAGTAGCTTAATTTCGTTTAGATAAGCTCCACCTTAAAGTGGTCCAGACTGGTGTGTGCGAGTGAGACCAGGCTGTGCAGTTTCAGCTTCTTGTGTTGTCTATTTCTCTGGTGGCCTCATTAACTGCATCTCCACCACCTCAGCAAAGATGCTTCGGCTGGGCTGATGCTGACAGTCATCTCGCTGTTTTGGTCCCATGCAGATGAAAACCAGTCTCATTCCCTCAAATCTGCCTCTCCTGCCGGCACGTTCAGAAAGCGTCAAACAAACCACTGAGTTTTAGATAGGAAGTCACTAAAACATTACCATTAGGCTCATCAAGCTTAGATTCGTTTGCTTGGCATTGATGCTTTTATTTTAGTCGTTTAATGAGGTACCAGCAATGCGTCAACTATTTGCTAGGGGAAACTCACTCGGGACTCTGCTTTAAGTCAACATTGTGTTATTTCCTGCCTTCCCCCTCAGAAACTTTAGCATTGTAAGTCAGTTTTCGACAGTGGTTTGCCTAAGAATTTTAAGTATTGATTTGATGACATGATTTCTTCCTTTAAGCAAGCAGAGAAAGAAACTATTAAATAAGGCACATTGTATGCAGTACCACAATACGCTAGCCAGCGTCTCCTGATAATGACTCACAAAAGACATAGCAGTATGTGGTTATCCCTCAGGAAAACCAAAGAGTATATCGACTAAGAACCACAGCGTTTTGTGCACACAAAAAATGGTGGGGGAAGATTCCCTCATCTCACACAAATCCATCCTTTGATGAACAACATCATCTACTGGCTTTCACTGCCTGATAATTGAAGCATCCAACAGAGAATATTATGCTTTGAACAGAATAATTCTGAGCTCATCAAACAGACTGTGAATCATACAGAAAAGCAGCAAATATATACAGTATGCGCACAATGCTGAATAGGAATGTAACCTTTCAGAACATTTCTGTGAAAACACGCGGATCCGTCCGTAAGAAAATGTTAACTGCTGTTGACTCATCAAATCATTTTTATCTGAACATATGCAAAAGTCATAAAGTTACCCAGCTATGAAAAGACAATATCAGAATAAAAAAGTTTTTTCTATAGTGTTTGCATTTTCCTGTATTATCTTATATATCAACAGTTATTTTTCATACTCATAACTTTGAACATTAAGGCTTCCATGTTACCTTTTTAGATGTTATATGGATAAAACTGTGAATATGAAAAATGTGATTGTAAGTAATTGTTTTACATAAAACAGCTCACTGAAAGCAAATACCATAAATGTAATGACTAATTATTGACTTTAAACATTGTTATGGGAGTCTGGGACAGAGGCTTAATTTTGTATTATATTTACAAACAACTTTAATAGACCAAGTCAAGTGGTGATTTTTCATTTGTTACCTATAAGACACTGGAGGACCAACTCTCCAGCTAAATCATGCCACATATCCAAACAATGCATGTAATTTGTGCCCCAATTGTATTGTTGTGAGACACACTTCTATAATAACAATTCATTATTCAAAAGCATTTCTCTGTCTAGTTGAAGCAGTGTTGAAGAACTAGTTGAAGAACTGGCCCCCCCAAATGACACTGGTTTCTACCAACTTTATCAATCAATGGAGTTTTGCTTCCGTCCCACTATTGCCTTTGGCTTGCTTACTGGGGGACTTCTGATATAGATATAAATATATATACAAATCCAATTACTCACAGACACATTCATTTCACAATGGCATGTATTCCATAACAATGTATTTTGTATTTTTCCTGTTTTTTTTCCTTTATTTCTTTCATATTTTTATGCTTCTTTTATGTAGTTTTTCTAAAACTTGTCTTGTAAAGCTGCTTTAAAACAATGCAAAATTGTGAGAAGTGCTGTATAAATAAACTGAAACTTGAAATAAACTCCAAACAGAAGCATGTGTGATGCAAAACACTGTTTTCCAGCTTTGATTAAGAACTGTACCATCCCGAGCTAAATGATCAGTATACGACCTAAAATTAACTTCATGTGCACCAAAAGCTATGCATTGCACAAAAATATTTCTTATTATCTCTCTCTCCCTCGAGTTACTGTCTCAGTCTCTAACCTGCAGCAGAAGAAAGCCGCCTGTTGAGTATAAAATGTGTCGCTTTCGGGTAATGACCAAAATAGAAAGCAGTCTACAGATTGCTACAGACTGTCTACAGCCCACCATCAGTGTTACCAATGTACAGCACATCCACAAATTGTTTTTAACCAATCATCAAAAAGATTTTTAATACCACATTTTTTCCAATTTTTGATTGGACGGCCAGGACACGTTTAGGTGGACTCACCCCTGCTCTTGCCTAGATTTATTCTAAGTTTATACGAACGTGCACCAAGCATGATTAAAAAGTGACAGAATGTTTATTTTTGGGTGAACTGTACCTTTAAGGTCTTTACTGTTCTGAAGCGGTGATGAGAAAAATGATGCTTAGTGAGAAATATGACATAAACAAAGGAAACACAATAGAGAGCAAACAGAGATCTATAATACAGATATACAACAGACAAAATACTGACAAGGAGAATTCCATTGCCTGTCACAATCTTAAAATTGAAGATTCTGTTTTCACAAGTTTATTGAAAGAACCTTGCAATTTGGCGTTCACACAGCATCAGCAATAACCGAAATGGGGGGCTGAAAATGTTTCGCTTGCTTCTAGAGAGGTTTAGTTTCTGCATTCTTAGAATTTTACCACATACAGCACCACTCTGAGTCAAACCGAATGAGGAATTGAGAGCTGTGAGTGGCTAAAACCCTCTCAGTCTATTTATTTAATGGCCTTCTTTCATTTTGAAAGAGCTCTTTCTTGCCCTGTTCTCTTTCTCCTTTCTACCGTTGCTCTTCGTAGCTTCAGAGACGGGGTATATATGAATAAAACTTAATACTTTGACTCTCTTAATGGGGCTCTTGGCCTTCCACCTCAGTCTTTTCACGTTAGGCCACCCACCCTTCTAATTAGGGCATGTGAAAAGCTCTCAAAGTGCTGTGAAACTAGCAGGTTTGCCACAGGACTTACCCATCAGCTCAGATAGACCTAAATTCAGCCCTGATACAGCTGATAGGAAGCCATTAGGCCAAGGCTGCACTGAAAGAAACAGAGAATATAGAGAAATAAAGCCAGACAAGGAAGGTGAACCAGGGGTAGTGAAGCTATCCAAGAAGCCCTGGAAGAAGCTTTTGGAGACAGTGACTGGCAGTTAGAATTGCTGGTCTGTGTAGGTTCCTGCAATGATGCCTCAGCAGAACCAGCCTTTATGATAGGGACCGAACACAACCAATTCTGGCCCCAATTACTTTATAGTTCCCTTCTCAAAGGAGGAAGGATATAATTTAATTTAGCAGTGTTGGGGATGTATGCCGGTATATAGATAAAGTAGGAATTGGATATGGATCTACACTTGCCCTGACAACATAAAATAATGGACAAAGTTCTACGTATTCATTAAAGGACGGAAATTGATTGGCTTGATAGGATATAAAACAGTACAGCTTTCACAATGCCTCGTATCAGATGTCTATTCCTGCAAATCCCATTTGGCAGAAATGCAAATTAAATGAAAGTTAATCACCCTTTCTGAGAGCTTTTCTTCCTTGTGCTTTCATGGTGATTGATTGAAAACATAGGTACAAGGAGACGCACGGCTTTAACCTCTGAAACATCATATTTCATTTTTAATATTACATGCAACATGAACTTAGACTAATCCTGTTTATGGTCTTATTGTGAATAATTGATCAGTGCGCTGTTCTAAAGCTAAACATTAATTTTTATGACCTTTCATCAAAATATAACAACTTTTTTTTCTTTTTTGATGATGATATCAGGGCCTTGTGGGCAGGAAATAAATGTTTCTGACCAACTTCTCACCATCCTGTCAAATCCTAAAGGATCAGATCAATCCTCATGGTGATCAGTTTTCATGTCCTGATGATGAGAACTGATCCAGAAACATTTCCCTGTAAAGTGAACAGACCCACTAAATGTCTTCTTACACTACTGGGTTTATGGGGCTGGGACCCACTTTACAATTGTGTCACAGGCCCCATTATTTATAGTAGTGGCCCTGCTCACCAAACTGTACATTAATGTGTACAAAATAAGTCATGAATGTCAGTTTGCGATGTCTTTAATACACCAGACGTAACTATCCAGAATAAGTACATGTACATTCACAAAATCAGACGTCTTGTAAGAAACTACATGTATTGTGTTCATGAGTCAAACCATCACAACAGGAAATCAATATTTCAAATAGCATGCAGCCTTCAAGATTTGCAGGGTGTCTTTTGCAACAGTAAGACTAACTAGCCCCGTTGTTTCTTGACTCATTGATTTTGAAAAGGCCTATTTGACAGCAATCAGACTCCCCACACCAGGACATCATGATGATTATAAAGTTCAAAAGTTAGGAGCAGGCTTTGATGGTGAACTGAATGTGGAGTAATCTCTCCTGAATGCTTCCTCACTGATAGACGGCGTAAAATTGGGGTTGGGCGGAGGGGGTATATTCTCTGCATGAGCATGTGGCTCAGGAGATTACCGCTAGCCCACAGGAAAACGAAACAGCTTTCCTTAAATCATCTCAATATATTCGCTCCAAATATCCATGCCATCGCTTGAAAGCTTCACATGACACCCTTGACCTTTCCAGTGACCTTTAACAGCATATTGGCGCGACCTCTTTTCCGACTTGTCGTTCCATCATGCGCCATTGTTTTTCCCAACACTTTCCGTGAAGAAGATTCTTTGTACACAGTGGAACTAAAGCGTACTGATTATTTTAGGTCAAAAATCTTGAATGTGTGCCAACTTGCGGATGCCAAAGCTGTCCACCACAAAGAACATCTGGGAACTATGTGCACAGCAACTACAAGGCGTTAGGATTTATCGGGGCTTAAAATACATCCTCGCAACCTCAAGGGTGGAAACCGCTTGCTGCATAGAATTTCAGCAGATGCATGTTTAAAACATTGACAAAATGTTATTTGTTGACATTTAACCACAGAAGGTCCCAGAAGCTTCAAGCCTGACAGCCCCACCAAAAGCCTTTAAATAGTGCCAAGAACAAGATACATACATATATGCAGGAAACAAAAAACCCTTTCCAGAATCCAAGGTTTTTCAAATTCCACATTGTTTGGTACTGCTTTTATATGCACTGAGATACTGGTATTTTTCTCCAGTGCACCTTTGACAGGTGAAGCTCTCTTTGTTCGGTGGGTTTTAACATCCCTCCCCAGAGGCCTTCTCCATCTGAAATCATTGATACTGATTTCCTGGGGCTGTCATATTGATTTTTAAGATTTATGAGCAGTAGGCTCCCTCTTAGAGGACCCAGGTTTCTCGCTCCACCTGTAAGCAGTCATTTATTAAACACAGTCTTTGACAGACCTTGTCCAAACCAGCCCTGTTTCTGTATAAACTTTAAATTGAAAATGATCCAGAATATTTCTTTAAAGTCTATGGACAAAATCTGCCACAAGCTATCAGTTACCACAAGCAACATTTTTGAATGTAACTAGATTCTGCAAAGTCTATCCAATAGAATTACACTGCTGGTAAAGTTGCCACCTGGAACAGTAGTTTTACCTTAAAGTTTGTTCTTTACAGCTAATTAGATTTTTTAATGCTAAATTAACAAATTCTTAATGGAAGATAAAAGTGTATTTAAAAGATACAAATTCTAAATCTGAACTTTTGTTTTAACTGTATTGGTGTAAATTACTGTATGCATTAGCATTTATTTTTATTTATATACAATGAGGAACAAACTACAGTTATATGGTAATCAACAAAATGCCATTTTCTGTTCAAAATAACCTGTAACATTCCTATAAGCCATCCACGTATCTTAATATGCAGACTTCTATGCTACATAGTATGCACGAAGTAGTGCATCAAATAATATATTCTGTATTCATGAAACCACAGTAATAGTACCCATAAGACCTATTGCAAACATGTGTAACTAGTGGACATTTTGCTGGCCCATAAGGCCACAAGAGCTGAGTAGCCTACAGATTCAGACAAATAGTTGACTTGGTTTAAACAAGGGACATGAAATAGATGAAAAAAAAAACATATTATCGTTATTGTTAGCTAGCTAGTCAAATAAACATCAATGAGCATAATCAATATGCCATTAATATGAAAACAATTAAACGGCCACAATTTAAAAGGTCAATGCCTATCATGGTGGTATATATACTACAATACACAAAGAACATACAGTAAAGTACATTTTTCAAAAATCTAAATGTCTGGAATTTGCTTTTTATGAAAAATATCTCTAAAAATGCAACTGATTAAAAATAATGAATAAAAGTATAACTTATAAGTTTTCCAAAGTCTTCTGATTAAGAATAAAGTGTATAAACAGAACAGGAAAAACCAGAGTCTACAAGTTCAGTACAAAAGCCATGTCTGTTGAGCTCTTGGGAGTGTAATTGCTCTAATATTAGTTGCAGAGGTTTTCTGCCTCACTTGACAATGTGTTGTGCATCTGTGTAAGAAATGGCTTCAACACAGAGCTTATATGGTAACCGGTGGTCCTATCAAGAGGCGTTATTTTTAAACCTCCCACCGCTTAGCAACTGACAGCTTTAGTTTAGTGCGCGCAGATAACCAGTTGCATTCTGCTGCCCTCTTTGATGTTGGACCTGATGCACGTGGCAGGAGCCACAAGCCTGTTTTCTGCTGGAGAATCCGGACTCCTTCAATTAACTGGATTATTATTGATCGAGAAACCATGATGATCACAGGCCAGCAATGAAGGTTACCAGCCCCCTCATCATGCAAGTGTGTTACTCAGCATACTAAACCTGGACACTTCCTTTGACCAATTAAATTAGTGTTTCTTTGTGCATCTGAATATACAGAATATACACACAAATTCACAACACTTGCCCCCTGATATTGGTGCCATAAGAAGAAGAATGTTTGTCTTTAAATCAGATTGACAGCTAAACTTATTGCTTGCATAAAAGAAATACTTCCACAGCATCTTTTGGCACAGTTTTATTGATGCTTTACAACATGAGTCTTTGCACCCTGATGTAGTTAAAGAGTCGGGGTCACAAGCCTCTTCATTCAGTATTAATCATAGAGATGTTGTTTGGAGAAAGCACTGATAACTTCCAAAATTAATCTTTGTAGTTAAAATGCCAGGTTGTCAAGGCAGACCCTGTACTACTGACAGGAAGATTTGTCACTGCACTTGGTGGCCCAGTCAGTGACACAGTGATGGATTGTGGGATAGAAGGCCAGAATATCGAGGTGGGCGAATGGGGCTCAAGCATCCTACTTTTTCCATCCTTTATCAAATCTTGACTTTATTATTATGCCTCCATGTGTCATCGTCTTTTCATCTTTGATCTGTGTGTGAGAGGAGTGACATTTCTTTGTCTGTGCCCACAAACTTTTGAGGAAACCGGCCGTGCAAACTTCCTCGTTTTGATGTCCATTAAATGTGAAAATGTCAGAAGTCAGGATGGGTGAAAACAAAAGATAAGCGTTGTCAGCACAGGAAGATTGTTATCAGACGTTCCCTACACAGCAAATTCTTAAAACCAGAGGAGCAGCTTGGAAAAGGAGCTGCGGACAATGAAAATGTGATATCTACAATGGCTGTGTGACATCGCTGACAGAAAGTGTTTTTCTTCTTAGGATAATTAGTTCTCACTTACCAGCGAGGCAGCACGTCATACTTTTAGCGTCGTGCGGCTGGACCACGG
The DNA here is from genome assembly GCA_036877625.1 of Ambastaia sidthimunki. NCBI lineage: Eukaryota > Metazoa > Chordata > Actinopteri > Cypriniformes > Botiidae > Ambastaia > Ambastaia sidthimunki. The sequence continues at coordinate 3,150 of JAZGTK010018353.1, read as the reverse complement.
TGGTTATGAATGAGGGGAGACCGCCCTACTGAGTGAGGAGGTGTCAACATTATCCACTTCATCTCAACAAAACCAAACATTGATCTAATGGTAAGATAACACAGGCTTAGTTTTTGAAAGCCACTGTTGTAGATTTTACGCTTGACTGTGTTTTATTTGAGCTTGCAACTGAAGCTGTTCTCACTGGAAAACTGAATCCTGACCTGAAATTGTTGGGGCTTTTCTCTTTTTACTAGAAAGACAAACAGAGAAAGTGCATCACCACCCACGCATCATCCCAACGTACAAATGCAACTTTAGTAGCAAAAATGTCCCTGATCGTTATTTGGAAATGCGTTTTGCCTTGCACAGGTTTTGGAAGAGGAAGGCCAACGTATATGGGGGGTGAAGCTGAATTATTTTGCTGCATTTAAAATGAAACCGGCCCTATTTGTGACATCGTAACTTTGGTCTATGTTGTACAGTCCCAAGGTTCACAATCAGAGACATTTTTACCCACCCCACACAATAACCATTTCACACAGTCCAGACATATTGCTCAGAGATATCATAACACAACAACACAAAACAAAAACTTGAAAATGCAATTAAAGGACCCCAAAATTGTCTAAATACTTCTTGTACTGTATACTGTATATACATATAGCATCACACAGCTATAGTGGCCATAGTGGTCTTTCTCATGTTGTATTTAGTTACTGTCATAACAAATGACTTCAAGGAAGACTCCACGAGTGAAGTTGTGTTTTCCTTAGAGGAGCTATTGAGGGTTTCAATGTTTGTGTGGAAGACTAGTCTGTGTTTGGCCGAGATCAGCCCCTATGGTGAGTAACATCAGAGTGACATGCCCACATCAGAAGAGGGCACTACGAATAATAACCATCACATATCAATAGCTCTTTGTGCTGTGATCCTTTGATGTGATGAGTGTGTTTGGGGGGCTTCGGGAAAACACAAGGAGAGGTTACAGTATGAATTCCTCAGTCAGGAGCAACGCAAGGATTCAGGAGAGAAGGCAAAAATAGAAACTGTCGCTGACCTAATGAATCGGAAAACAAATAAACAAGCGTGACCTGAGAGGGAAAATAAAAATGAATGAATGCGTCGGGTGGCCGCATTAATGAAGCCACAAGTGGCGTGGAGAGAGCGGTTATCATGCTGCTTTTATAAGATTGTTTTACAACACTTCTCAACCTTCAAGATGTTCATAAGCATGCAGGTTCGCAATATAAGCTGCAGCATTAGAAAAACACAGTAATTTGCATTAGGGTGAGTTATTAATCCTGAGGGTGTTTAAATAAACCAATGAGACTGAGGTTAACATGCACGCTGGAAGCTTTTCTATTTTATTTCTTTATATAAAATATTTTTAAATTAAAGACGTCTTATACACAGTGTACGTACAGTGGCTCAAAATGTATTTGAAGAGTTATAAAACTAAAATATAAACTAAATATTTGGCATGTGTTTCATAGAAAGACAGCACCAGCACAACTTTTTAAGCAGAACGTTTTTAACAATGAAAAACACAGCTTTGTTTTATCTAGATTTAGAATTAAGATTTAAGAAGGTATTTTGACACTTACTGGTTGTCAAACCTGCTAATTCACGTAATGAACTGCTGTCACTTGTGGTTTATCTGCTAAGACTGTTTGAACTTGATGGGAAATTACTTTATGCACTAAAATTACCTTGGGACAGCTTGATTAAAGAATTGCGTAATTTAATTATAATCAAAATGGTCCAGAAACATTAAGTTAGTACTTGGAAAAGTTCTAGAATCATTTGTTGGCAGATGCCACTTGATTTAATATGTTGCTTTAAATTGTATTCTATAAGATATCATACATTTTTTAATGTGAATCAAATACATTCTGGGGCCACTGTATACAGATGCAGTTCCTTTGTTTTTGCTGACTGATTGAAGACTGCATCTTCTAGACAACAGATGATTTGTATCTTCCCTGGTGATTTAAAAAAGATTTTGTTTTATGTTTCCCCAAGTTGTGTTGCTGTTTGTGAGCCCACCAGTGCATTTTAACTTTCAAACAACATGTGTCATTGCAAGCTCCCCTTAATTTGCTGTGTTTCCAGCAAAGAACAACTCTTGTAGTTCTATCTCTTCCAAAGACATAATGCGATGTTGTGATGTCGTTTCTTTAAAAGCTTCTTTATTCCCAACAGACCGTTCACAACCAGCAGAGTCGAAGCATTTGTGCGAGGGGACGGAGACGTTTCCTTTTCTATGCATGACAGTCTATCTGTGGGTTTCTGAGGGAGGGTTAAAACCCTTTTTCATGCGTCACTGCTCTTATAAAACCGACATTGCACTTATTTCTGTGTGTTCTGGTGCTGTCTGGGACCTGTCACTACACCCACCAGGTGGTCTGAGAATGGAAGACACAACGACAACAGATGCCGAGTGGTCCCATCTGTGTCAAGTGTCGGCCATCATCTGATAAATGCATGTGGGCATAACTGTTATTTTGTCACTTGCGGCTCTTTTAAAGTCTACAATATTCCACACAGTATATCTTGCAGTTATGTGTCATTGCACTACTGTAGTTTAGAATAATATATGCCCTACAGGGAGGATGTCGCTTTGGGTTACGCCTACCTGGTAGCCCCGCCCCCACATGACTTTACTTTAAACTGCTGCCAACATCTGCTGCACTTTTCGGCCTGTCAATCAAACTGACTGTGAGATGCCCTTCCGTTGCTGTCCTCTAGTGTTCGGTTCTATCTCAGTGATTCTCCGACCTGTAGGACTTCACTGCTGGATGTGATTGTGATTAATGACAGTCACGGCACAATCAGCCAAGAACCATCTTTGACCTCTAACACGGTACAAAAAGTTCCAACAAAAGCTCCAAAATGGGCAAATCTGATTTTTATGTAGTAACTAGATGATGCAGTGACCTTTCAGGCTTGTTTTAGCAGTGCACTAATTTTACATTTTCTTAGACATACAGCAGTGTTACACAATGGTCATGAGAGAGTTATTATTAAGAATCTCTACAGGAGACACTTCATACCAACCAACCTTGCATGACTCAATTCAACTCAAATGTATTTTTATGGCACTTTTTTAACAGTGTTGCATTATAGTGTTTCATAGAATGAAATAAAAAACACAGAAAACAGAAAAAT
>JAZGTK010018352.1:0-11584 GCA_036877625.1 Ambastaia sidthimunki | reverse complement strand
CACGCTCTCTCTCTCTCTCTCTCTCTCTCACACGCTCTCTCTCTCTCACACGCTCTCTCTCTCTCACGCTTTCTTTCTCTGCTCGGCTGAGCGCACTATTCGTTCAGCGTGTGCTTACTCTGTCTGTCAGAGCTGCATTGTACAGACGGCTTAAGTTCATCACTTAGCTTGTCTGACACACATATCCTTCCCAGCAGCCCTGCACACCGGCGTCCTCCAGTCATGCTCTTAGGTGAGTCTAGCTCACACTGTTTATGTTTCGAGTGTAATGCTTCTGTTTGCATGTCATCGGTGTGTTGGTTAAAGCTGCATGTGTCAGAATTTAGGGTAGAGACAGACACATTTTCATATCAGAGCTGTTTAACGATAGTGTTTAGATGTTGGATTGGTCTCTTTGCTTTGAAATATGACTTAGCCCTGGATTTATGTGAGATAATACATTGTCAATACATTGTTTTGTATGTGTAAGGTTAAGTTTAAGTTAAAACAGTGTGTGACACCGTATCTCAGCTGATGTAACTTCTTTTTACATGCTGACGGTATAATTTTGACCAGAAAAGTAAACAGTCTCAGTCTTACAGTATCAATCAATGCAAATATTAATAGTTTTGTCTTTGACTAAGAGCTCTTACCCGGATCTTCCTTTTGGTAAAAATACACATTTGTGTCAATAACTAAGCAGCTGTTGTTGTTTTCTGGAGATTATATGCATGTGTTTCAGGTTCCCTCTGTTCAGGCTGAAAAAAGATTTTCTGTAGAATCAGCTTTATGTGGCTGAAATAGCTTGAAAACACGTTCAGTGGGCTACAGATGTCAGAGGCGTTTAGAGGGGCGCTGATCGCCCTCGTAGCGTGACATTGTGACTTGCGTTCGGTCTCGTGGGTGTTCGCGAGCGATCGGCTTCTTTAAAAGCCCATTTGTATGAGTGCATTGGAAAGCCTGTCTTACCAGCTACATGCCGGGCGAGTTAGTAATACAGTGTTAGATTCCCAGAGGAGAGAAAACAGAAATAATCAGGCATGTCTTTGGGGAAAAGGGGCTTGAAACTGCTGTTGATTGTTGCAGTCTTCTGAAGCCCCTGTTGGGTACATGTGTGGGGGCTGAACCCATCGCCAGATCTTCAGCAACTTCATTACAGCTCTGTACTTATGAAGACCAGTAATCAAACATCAGTAATCATGATTCCTATTTAAAATGTATGTTTAAGGCTGTTGTTCAAATTAAAATCAAATGAATTATGTGATATGCCATTACCTACAGCCCACAGAAATGCATATTGCAATGGATTTATCGCACTGGACTGGTTTTGGCTGTGTTTTAAACTGTTCATCTGTGTACACATCAGGAAGTCAGTCAATCTTAGATTGTTACAACTTATTCTTTAGGGTTTCAGCACGTCAGTGTTTTTAAGACGCTGGGTCAACTTTAGGAATAATTGTGAGACCCACGTGTGCTGTTGTATTGTGCAGTAGATGCATGAGTGCGTGCTGTGGCGTGTCGGTGGGGCTGCGCTGACTGCACAGTTTGCATAAACATGATTTGAATCATCATGATTAATAAAGGCACATAAAGTGTGTGTGCGCATGTTATTCATTGTTTTAGGTGATCATTTTGTGTTGGATACAGATGTTGAAAATACATTTGTAAAATTCAATTTAAGGCTTGTTTAAGGTACGTGTAACGTAACATTATATTGCACCAACATAATCAGAGCAATTAAACAAGTAATTCTCTTTGATCAATAGTCCTTTTACACTCTATGTTATAGATACATTGAAACATTAATGACCAAAGGAATGTTGAAAGTGGACTGCACAGCGTTTGATTGTAGAAAAAAATGCCTCTTATTAAAGAATCACTACCATAATAATCACCTTTCTTAAATGATATCAAATTCTATATTTAAACACAGTATTCAGAAGAGGTTGTGTTAATACAAGGACTGTGTCTTTCTCACACACACACACAGTTTTAGCTTCAGTGTGTATGAAAGTGGTGTAAGGTCTTCATGTGGCACAGATTATTTGTATCATTTGTTTAAAATATAGTTTAATTACGTGATCACAACACATGGGGCGGTGCTTCATTCTGATTGGTCAATCACAGAAAATATTCAAATATTTTGCAAGTAAAATTCTGGTTATGCCTGTTAGGTTAAATGTCTGTTTAAGTGGCTGTTTAATAAGCACCTGTTTGTGTTATCCCTGTTTATATAAGCTAAAAAGGGGTTTGAAAGTTTTGTAGTGTTAAAAATGTATTACAATAACATTACTGTGAATTTTTTAAGTACATAAACACAGTTTATATTTGGTGCTCTTTGTATAATGGTTTTTAAAATAACCTTTAGTCAAGCTCAAGGGTTCAGAACTATTAGTATGCAGAACTAATGAGGCCCTGAGGTCAATTTTTGTTTTTAACAAATCACTGTGGGAAATGTTTGCAGGTACTGAATGTCTTGTGTTGTCATGGAAGACCAGCATTCTCAGCCCTGATCGCTCTTATCTGTCATTACAGTCAAATCGCTACTCCGTGCTTGACTGCAGATAATTGTAATTGCAAACATTTGTTATAGCACGCAGCTCTCTCAGCAGGTAAAAGATAAATCTCCGGGCATCTCGCTTTGACCTTAGGTTAATTCGCCCACCGTTTTGCTTTTAATTGACACAAAAGCAGAACTCCTGCCCAGGAGGAACAGCACCACACGTACCAGCCCTGATGCAGAGTGAATATGTCAGCCGTAGCTTTGAGCAATAATCCCTTGACAGGATTTGATTTGCATGCACTCCTCTCACCGTGCTGAATATTAATGGCCGTTATTGTTTAATAAAGTAAAAGCAGAGAGTATGTTTGAGCAGGAGAGAAATCTGCCCACAAGAGCAAACCTGCCGACGGTAGATCTCTATACGCTTCCTTTAAACTCAGAACGAGGGACATGTTCAAGACCGGCCCTGAGGTTTTGGGGCCACGTGCCAAGTTATCAATGCTCAGAGACTGCAGTTAGCAGACATTTGACAGACAAACAAGCCTGAAACACAGTGACACACGGTCGCTGCAGGGCGTTCTCACTGTCTGCTCCAGAGAGGTTGTTGCCAGCGAGCCAGACTCGGAAAACAAGCATTAGAGACGGAGTTTGGGCTGCGAAGGGTAGAGCGTGACAAGAGGTTCCCCATTTCTCCTGTTCCTTCGTCTCCATGGAAACCACAGAGCTGAAACAACAAGTACAGCCGCTGGTAAAAGCACTTTATGAAAGTAATTTGTGCAGTCGGAGTGTTGCGTTCACATATGAGCATGTTTACGTCTGCGTATATGAGCGTGCCCCTAAAACACCGAAATAGATTCCGCTTGATGAATCAATCTTGTGTGTTAAATACAAAAACAGCCTGTCTCACATCGAGCCACATGAAAAGCAGAAATGTGTGTCATTAATTCCTGCCAGCGGATCGCTGGAGCCATCAGAAGAGCGAGCACACCTCATTCACAGTGTGCAGGGTTTTCTTTAAAGCACATCAGTTTCCGGGGGTCTCGTATCACTTTGCACACTGAATTTGTTCTTAGTGTGAATAATGAGACAAGCTCCCCCTGCCGCGTGCCAAAGATCCCGTGACAAACTGCTTTAATGATCGTGCTGCTGTTCTTTGTAGAGCAGATGTTGGAGTTTTACGATTGTTTGCTGTATAATCTTCCTCTTTTCCTAACGTTACTGTCCCATAAATCTCTGCGTTTGATTTACACTGCATCTATTTTGGATTTTTGTAAGCTAATAACAATCAGTCGTGTTTTCTAAAGCAAGCGTCACCGTGACTGTTGCTGTGGGTTAGGAGTTTTATTTAGAGATGATTAAAATTTGGCTCCTAACTCTGCCACACACCGTTTGCACAAAGGCCATGAGTGATAGCTCACAGTAATCGTGTGGGTTGTTGAAGAGAGCTGTGCTATTACTTTTCTAAGTGGTCTGATTTTATTTACTTACTGTTGTCACCTTCAGTGTGGATAAATAGCTCATTGATTATATGAAGATGTATGAAAAACACAGACCCAGTAGGGTTAGCAAATAGAAACCAGAACAAGGATTTGGGGACAGGCTCAGTATGCAACCACCTGGCAACCACTCATAACGTCTTAGCAACCACATAGCAACACCCTACATAGCAAAAAAAAAACTTTTCAGACACCTTAGCAACTAAATAGCAAAGGACACCCTAGTATCAGCTTTCAACAGGTTTTGAGATGTTATACAGTGTTTCAAATATCTGAAGAAAATTTAAAAACTGACTTATTTTCATAAATCTGTTCCCTTGATTATAAGCACTTATGATTTTACAGTGATATTGAAAGGAACAAAAAGATTGTGGTCTCAGTACAATCTTTTGAGAAAGCCAAGGAAAACTTTTCATATCTTGACAAACTGCCAACATGTCACCGAGATTCTCTGCAGAAATGTTTGTGACTCGCTGAATAAATGTCCAGAGTTCTTCATCTCTGTATAAATGTTTAAACAGAAAGTTCCCTTCTTTCTTTGTAGCAGTTTGTAGTATGACGTGTTGTGTTGTTCTTAGAAGTTCAGATCTTGGAACTGATGGTGCTGTTGAAAGGTATTTCTTTCATGCAGTTTTTTTGCCAGCACATGCATCAGGAACCATTTCCTCTGCCATCATTCCCACAGAGCAGCTGTCCCTCTGCAGGCACATCTTTGTTCACAGGTGCCCACAGAACAAGTGATGGATCTCCTTGACTGTTCTCCAGCACATTGTCTCCTGGCCATTACCCTCCTAATCCTTCTGTCAACACGAGTATTTCTCACTGAATGACTCATCCCAGGACATGTGAACATATTTGGACATCTGATATTTGATTCAACACTCCGCCTTTCTTCCTGACTTTATCTCTCTTTCCTCATCTCATGCAGGTGGATCCAGTCAAGCCAGTGAGTCACTCCAGGATACAAATACAGCAAAAACTAAAGTTTCACCGCCCACAGAGAGCGACTGAAAAAGAGAAAGTAACCTATTTAAATAAAAGTGAAATATATCTGCTCATTTTGACTTTCATGAGGGAAAGTCCACAGGTGATGCAGTTGATGTAACTGAAACCTGTGCAGCTAGAAGCATCTACATGCATTTACTGTCGTGTCACTTCAGCTTCATTGTGATGCTGATTAGATACAGACCTGCATGACCCAGAGACCCTTTAAACCCCCCATAATCCCCGTGGCTGCATGTGTTTCATATCACGCAACTTAAAATCCAGTTTACAGAAGTGAAAATACACTGTTAAGATGTAGTACTGTGATGCAGTATGTGTGGTGTAATGTGCCAGTGTTTTAGTAAGAAAAATGTGCTGTTAAAACAGGATGAACAGAAGGTCTGTGCTTGAAAGTGTGTCGTGATATCAGCCTTTTCACATGATTAAAGAGAAAATATGTCATTTCTGCTGCCCCAGTGGTACCTGACGGTATTACACAACTCAGATGTCATTTGCTGTATGTTTACAGCTTTTTAACTGTCTGAATGGGTAAATTTAATGCCAACCTCAAAAATGACATGTGTGTCAAGTAAATGAGTGTGTTTAACAGTGAAGTGTTTTGCAGTTTGTCTCTGACCGTTCGTCCTAGCCAATCACACGAGCAGTACCGGCTGATACTGTATGACTGGAGTCTTGTAAGAGTTGACATTGTTATAAACATATTTTAAGTACCCTTCATTTCTTGAGGTATAAAACTTTTTAGTGTGTTAATACTAATAGCTCTTAATAATAATGATATCATTAGCAATAAAAGTGAATGAAGTTCTCACAAGTTTGTTTAGAACTCTATTGTGATTACTGTGCTAAGAGCTGTAGCACACAGAACTGCACACAGAACTCGTCTGTGATGTTCATTTTCATTGAAAGAATTAGGAGAAGCGGTGCAACACGAGGTTGATGGTTGATGCTCCTGTAACTGCAGGCAGATCTTTCTAACACTTGGCAGTTTCTGGCAATCTGATCTTTCCACGCAGCACAAGAACACACGCTTATACGAGGACTTTTATTTAGTCTGTCGTCAGGAGATGTTTTTTAAAAGGCACACGACTTTGTTTTCACAAATAGGGTTTAAAGCACAGACAGCCTGTTCTGTCCTGCTGTCTCGGACCTGAAGCACTGGCACGTAATTCTGCATTTAAATTGAATTTAGGACGTTATTCCTGAAATACTGATGCTTGTGCATGCAATGTCAACATGCAAAGACTCAACCAAAATGCATTGGAGCAGCTGCGTTGCATTAAGCAGTTTTATCCACTGCGGTCACTGTGCAGTCTAATGCGACGGTCTCATTAGACTTGTTTCTGGCTGGGATGGCCAGTCATAATTATGTCCCTTGTTTACTTTTCAGCACTGATCCTGATCCATGACGGACTTTATTAACTCATGTAAGCTTGAGTTAGTCTATGTTCAGTTCTGTGAATAATTTAACTGGGCTAATTTAACCCACAGTTTATCTCATCTAAAATGGACAGTGGACTCAGCTGATGATGTTGGCCAGTCACGCTCCTGGCTGTTGGTCATATCATTGACCTGCTGTCGTCTTTCTAATGAAGATCTTTGTGATGGAAGCAAGGTTACACGCCATTAGGAGATCATTTCCATTCATAGTGACTTATGACCCGCTAATTACACAGACAATCCCTCTGGAGACGCCCGAGGTTAAGTGCTGTTCTCAACAGGCTTGAACAGGATTGTGTGTTTAGTAACTCTTCAGTTCCTGAGTGACCCAGCTCAGGTTTGAACCTGCACACCTGATGCTAGCACACCCGCTCTTTGACCTATGACTGCCCCGCTGGAGTTTTCATTTCTAATGTAAAAGAATTTAATGTGTCAGTCGAAATTTCTGTTCACTGCTTATGAAATGGAGCAGGCAGTCATATCTGTCACACAATATTAAGGGAAATGTTTAAATAAAACAGTCATAATTTGCTATTGATGTTCTTTCAAGATGTTTATCATGCAGTGAAAGTGAAGATGATACCTGGAGGACACGAAGTCCTGAGAAGATATATCACAGCTTTGTGTTAGAAGCAGAAAGATGAGCCATTGTTTGTTAAAAAAACTTCCCTCCTGTCACAGCTTCCAAACCTCATTTTCTGTTGCATTCAATTCAAAACATCCAAGCATCAAAATCAGTGATGAGACATAAACCAGTTACGTTTGACATCAAATCTGGCACAACACATCCTGAGCTAATAACAATTTAACTTCTTTCCTCATACAAAGCAATGGATTCACATTTGAGGAGTATTTAGATGAACATCCACCTTTATTTAGATTACCTTTATTGATTTATTCATCAGTCATGTGAACTGTAATGATGTCCACTCACTGCCATGGAAAAATTCTGTGTGCTGTATAATTTCTGAAGGCAGAAATCATGTGTGTTTGGGGGACATAAGGGTCACTTCAACCCTGATGATGAGAAAGTTTTCTTTTAAACAACAAGATGAAAACACACCTGCTCACTCTCAATGTTTTAGAGATCAGCTGCCGGGCTGAATTATTTTCTCTTCTTTAAGAATTCCTTTATGAAAACAGAAGCAAGTTCAGATTTGTGGTTTCAGGCTGCACTCTTAGAGAATAATGAAATGAATGTTGAAATGAATGTTAGTCATTTGTGGCAAAGATGAATAAACCCCTTTTTACTGGGGTGATGTGTGCTTATTTAATCTCAAATGTTTTCCTCTCCTGGCATCGAAAATTGTCCCCAAACTGTCAGCCGTGAATGTTTCTTGAATTCTTCTTGAGTCTGAATGTCGTTTCATTTTAAAAGCTGCTTCTCAACACACTGATTTTCTTTTTCAGTTTCCTGTTCGGCGGGTTTCCACACTTCCAACAGTAACAGCCAGAAAAAAATATGAAGTCATAACCACAGTGTCTGTTTTCCCCTGTACAAAAGCTCAAGAAACATTATACTGGACTAATAACATACATTCTATGGAAAAACCTTTTTAGAAATTAGCAATGAAATCATTCTGTGAAGGCAGTTTGAAAAGAAAAGCACTCTTGGTCTGGTTTGGACCGCTGTCAAATTTCAAGGGCCTTAATTTACTCAAGAGTAAAAGTCAAAGCTGTCCTGCTTGTGTTCCTGAAAAAGTGTCGCTGTTCTATCAGTTTATCACTATTTACTGAAGTGTACTGATGTGGTTTTTACTGCAGCTTGATTTTGATTAGGTTTAAAATGACATCTGAGTCTGCGCAGGTCCAGTACGATTTCTTCACACCGCTCGTTTGTTGCACCAGGAGACCTTCAGTGTGACAGTGTCTCATGCTCTATCTCTCTCTCAGCTTGGCTTTTTGCTTCCAGTAGAAGGATTTTACTGATTAAATCCCACCTGACACTCATGCACATTCCCGCCTCACCTTTTCCATTCCTGCCTGAGCGAGATGAAGCGTCAAACAACCAGGAAATCACAGGGTTCATTTCCACACATAGTTTAGGGCTACGGTGGGTCGTGCTGTGTCTGTTTGTCCAGCGAGTCTCACTGAACACTTCAGAGTGTTCTGCTGGATCTGTGTTTTGCTTCAGTTCAGTGTGTTTCTGGCAGTTGTTGTTTTGTGTGTAAGTGAGGACGTGTAGCCTCTGTTTCATGCGATGAGCTTCTTCAGTCTGTCACTCGATTCATCAGAAGATGTTCATGTCACATTTCCTGCATGTACATTAGATTTGGTTCTACAGCCAGTTAAAGGTGAAATACTGTATTTCCTAAAATATGTCCATCTCTCTCTGCATGTATGAATATATAAAGCTGTTTAACTGTGAATTTCTCTTCCTGTGAAGTTCACACATTGTGTGGATTACATGTGTGCATCTGACAGCTTTTATTCCAGAGGACTTGCACTGCATTGAAGTTGTATATTATATCAGTTCTTACATGATGAAACCGTATCATTGTCAGCTCTGTGTTTTAGATGACGATATCATACAAGATATCATCACCACTAATGTTGTTTTTCTCCTTTTATCTTCACAATTCCTCTTGGAGATGAAGTGTATGTTGACTAACCTTTGGGAAAGTGCAGTGTCACACACGTGTGGTTGGGCTTTTGTCAAATACAGTCAGATGGTGGGAGTGAGCGTTGCAAAAGGGTGAAGTTGAGCCAAGGGCCTCTCGCCGCTCCCATTCCTATCAAATCTCCCACTCCATCAGCGCTTCAAATGTCACGCCGACCCGTCCACATTACATGGGCGGAGCCACTCAACGTGCTGATAAACACACTGGTCACAATCTACAGCCTAATTAAAGACACAGTACACCCAAAATAAGAACATTTGTTTTGCTGTTTTTTTTCTTCCTGAAGATGCAGAATATCCAAAGTTAGTCAGTTATTTTCCATTAAATGAAAATAAATGGTGAGTTTCACTGCCAAACTACCACACAGACAAAAAAAACTCTTGTATAAATGCCATAGATCCACATGACTTACATCTTTTATTCCAAATTTTAAAGTCTAATCTGATCTGTGAGAACTCACATGTCATGTGACCAGTTGTGGCAAAGCAAATTCTAACACATTCAATGGCAAAGATTAGATGGCACTATAACGATTTAAGTGTATTTCTGTTTCTTACAAAGAGCTTTTAAATTGCTTCAGAGGAGTTGGTCCAAAAGTCTGCTGGCTGTTTCTACAAAGAGAGGAACATCTGAGAGACAGGTGTAGCTGCCAGCTGCTGGTCAGATGGTTTTCCTCTCAGACTGGACTTACAGACACGTGGTTGGATGATGAAACAGAGTTGAAAGAAAAACATGGGTCAGGGTTGATTTAAATATCATTTTTAGTTTCAATTTTAAACTCTCTGTGACTCTGTGTTTGAAAAGGCCTGACTCGAGGGCTTTGAGTGGAAATATACCATTTATGTCCACGGCAAAGGCAGCGAGTCTGTGATGGATGGTCTGAGCTTTGATTACAGAAAGACTCTTCAGTGGATGACAGACCTCTATAGTACCCAGAGTGAATGACTTTTGAACTCAGACTTTTGTGCGCATGAATTGAGATGTTTTTAACCATCAGATTTGGTATGTAATGGTCTGACAGTCCTCTAGTTGCTGCTGTGGCTCACAGTCTCTTCACAGCCCTGAAGTCTGTCAAGTCTGATACAGTCTCAGCATCAGACCAGCCACGGATCAGAGTTTGTCACGGCATTCCATGATTTCCCTAAACTGTGATTGGTGGCTTTTTATACGAAGCTCAGACGCTGTTCTTGTGTAAGTAGATAGAACATAAGCTGCAAACTGGAGCAGACTCAGAGCTAATAGTCAGAAGTCTTGCTAGCAAGAATAATTATAGCTAATGGTTTGCTATGAAGCTTTCAGCTTAAAGGCTTTCAGCGATTGATTCTTAAGCTATTGTCATTGTACTCTGTGCAGATCTCTTACTTTACATTTCACTAGTGAGTCTGTACTGTAATTTGCTTTAGATAGAAGCTCCTGTTAATGACAGATTAACTTTGTGGTAAGTACTGCAACCGACAATAAAAGGCCTGTTTGTGAAAGTAGAAAGAGAAAAAATATTCTGTGAGGAGTCTGAAGAAAACCTGTAGACACATTTGTGGCTTTATCAACATGCTTCCTGTTGTTTACCTGCCTGTGGTGCTTCAGCTTGACACATGATTATACAGTAAATTTGAACCTTTCATTTGCCTGTTCTAATGACATGCTTGTGAGTGCAGCTGATTCTGTGTGCATTGTTAACAGGAAGTTATGGAAACGGTGTGATAGTTACCGGCGGTAACAGCAGAGTGTGCCGCAGCCCACTGGAGGCTGATTGGACAGTGATTCGTTAGTGGCGTTTCTGCCTGCGACAAGGTTAATTAGTGTGATGACAGTACTTTAATATACAGACATTGTTGCGTTTACCCCGTATTAACTTTCCAAATGAAAGCTGAGATTACACTGTTATCAACATAAGCAGAAAGAAAACATTTAATAGGCAAAATGAAGATCAGGGTACATGCAGATCCTAATACGATCTGTTCAAATCACATCCTGAAAACAAGCAAATCACACATAGCGTGACACGCTCCGCCGTTTCCCAGGTAACAGTCATTACCGTCACATTTTAAAGAGATGCTGCTTTGGATCTGAGTGACTGGAACACTCTGCAGTCTAATATGCTGGATGACAATCTGAATATCTCACTAGTGTGGAGTCTGTTATTAAAAGGTTTGTACTTGTTTTTGTCACTAAGTAAACAGTTACAAAAAGTAGTACATGTGTATTTTGGCAAAATCTCTTCTTGTTAACTCTAAGACCTCTATCAATGTACCAACACAGTTTGTTTTTTAGTAAGTTCATCTCTTATGCAGATTGGTACTGATTTTTAGGTTGTCTGCACACGTCCTCATAAGCAACTCTCAGCCTGCAGCATTACAGTTTTCACACTGTAGTTTTGTATGTGCTGTTCTGCTCCAGCACAGATGAACAGTAACTACTGCAGCTCACACACACACACACACACACACACAGACACACACACACACACAGACACACACACACACAGACACACACACACACACACACACACGCAGACACACACACACACACACACACACACACAC
>JAZGTK010018351.1:0-11882 GCA_036877625.1 Ambastaia sidthimunki | reverse complement strand
AGAGAATGATGTTTTGAGAGCAGGTCTTTCCAGCAGTAAGTATGCAGGCGTGATGGACCTCACCTTACAGACCAACCTACCTAACAGCAGCAGTCGATGGGTCGCTCTGTAGATCTGTTTGTCTTTCTGTAGCTGTTTCTCTATCTTTTTGTTGGCTTCCCTCTGGGCCTTCTCCTCATTTCGCTGGTCCTCAGTCTTACTGTTGCCCAGACAACCCATTTTCCCAAAAACCCAAGAAAAGTTTTCGGGTGGGGTGGAGGCGAATATACCGTATGAATAAATGATCCTCGATTCGGCCTCCGATCAAAACACTTCGATGAAAAATCGAGACATTTACACCGGCATGCGCGTGAGGGTTTTGTGGAGAAGGGCAGATGTTTGAGGAGCACGGGGAGATATGAAAGCTGTTAGCAGGGCTGGAGGTGCTGCTGAAAACACTAGGCCGGCCTACAGACGGCCGAGTCCCGTCGAGCTGTTTGCTGTTGTAAAATACGAGATCTCGTCCAGCGCTTTCTGTATTTTAATGTGCATCCGAGGTCCTCCACGTTTACACGTGTGATCTGATGAATGACTTTTCCACGACAGCACAGAAATCCAAAGGCGATTTAGCAAATTTCCCGTCGCGAATCCATGCTCGCCTTCCCGAAATAAGGATGTAGCCGCCGCTCCTGCTGAAACCGCAATCAGCTCCACGACACGCGAGTGTTTCTGCTCGTCGATGTCCGTTCAGCGCATCGACACGCTCAGAACCAGACAGAAATTACAACAATAAATACTTCCACCAAAACGACGGCATGTGATCATTCCGCTTCAACTCCGTTATGAAACGACGCTGTGTCGAAAAATATGTCACAGTTCAGAAAACAAAACACAAATCCCCCGAGACGCGTTATTTCCACCGCTGATCGCGCGTTTCTCGCGTCTGAATCACAAGAGGCCCTTCGCCGTCATTTCACTTTCTTCTCACATCCGCGAGCTGCGCTTTGACGCGGGCGGAGATCCGCGCGGTTCCGTCGGCCGCAGGTTTGACAGATCGTCGATGATTTGGCCGGTGGTCGCTGTCGGGTCACGCTTTCTATCCCGTTTGATTTCGGGTGTTGGATCGGCTGTACACGTGCACCGAGATACGTGAAAATAAACCCGACACCACGATGACAGCGATTTCCCAGCGGACGCGGCGCGCTGCCTCCCGAATAATCGCGGATGAGTCGCTCTGGAGGCAGAAGCGAGCGATTATTTGCTGTAGTGAGTGAACTGTACAGCAGACACACAGCGTTGAGAGATGGGTGGGGCAACAGCTCCCATTGAACCCTGAGCACAGGCGGCGGGTGATCACATGACACACGCCGAACGTCAGCAATCTACACATTATTCACTTCATAATACTCTCACTTCATCATCTTTACTTTTATATCCGTTCATTTTATTGCATATTGTTTCTTCTTTTTTGACTCTTTGTATTGTCTCTTACTGTATTGTGTGTTTTTGTTATTGTGTATTGCTTATTCTTATTATTCTTGCTGGTTTGTTCTTTATGGTGTATTATGGTGTAATTGTTTTTTACACCATATGGACAAATGGAGAATTTCATTGTACTAAGGTAATGATAAAAAAGATCTTGAATCCTGATCTTTTCTACACTAGACTGTCTCTTGTACACAGGATAAGCTTGACTGGTTAGTTCTTGATGGGTAAAATAGTACATTTCACCTACATATCTATTATCTGTTAGCCTAACCTAAAGCAAACGGGCTAGAAACATGGAATTATTCAAATGTGTGATTCAACGTTGATTCAGTTCAAGTGTTACACTGTAGCAGCGCAGCAACTGGTTTACTGAACACACATTTCAGGCAAAGAATTCATTGTTTTTTGTAGTTGCACATACTGACTGACTGCACTTGACTACACACCATACTGTACATCACCTCAGATGCTTCAGTGTGCCAAAGTGAACTTCAATTAAAAGTACCCTTATCGACTTCTTGTAACAATTACTGTGGTCATAAACTGCCATATTAATATGAGATAGCACTTTAGTATTAATTCAGTGAGATGTAAAAACAATAGATCCTAAAAGGAAAAAGTATGACTTATTTTTCATGTAAACAATGATTTATTCCAGCATGGCAATAACAGCAACCAGAGACAAAACACAAGCAAAACAAGTCACAGAATAATTCACCAGCTAAAAGAATAAAACAACCCCACACCTATCTTCATTTAAAGAATTTAAAGTGTCATTAATATTTACAGCCCAGCATCAATTCACAAACCTCATCACTATTTACGGTTTATATTTTGTAAACTGGTGTGTACTTCTGCAATGAAATTGTGATGATTGTTATGATGGTAAATATTAAGACGTAGACCTTGATATAAAACATGTTTTATAACATGTTTTAAGAAACATATACTTTTTAAATTGTTCTGGAAATGTTTTATTAACGTAATCTAAACAACAAAGACATAATTTCTCACAATCATTCTTCCCCTTTAAAATAGTTTTTTTGTTTGAGCTACACTCACAGCCTACAACCAAAGATAAATGAATCTACAAATATAACTTTGTCTTGCCTTGTTAACTCATAGAGTTGAAATATATTTACCTATACTGTTTTAAACAAAAGGCCTAAAATACACACATGATGATACAAAGAGTAAACTAAAGAATCTGAATGCAGAAGTTCTAGCATGAGAGATCATGGCACTTGGCCTGAGTTACTGTGATGTCAACAAACGAAAGATACATTTGTGCATGACAGCGACCGAAACGGAAAATGATGTTGTGCTGAGCTATTTTTGACTCACCATGGTCTATCTTATGATCCTTTAATCTGTGTTTGATGTTAGAGGACAGGGACTAAACAGTTGTGTTTGGAACTAAAATGAAGTCTGGTTCTAGAGTCAAACTTGAGTCAATGTTCACTATATAAGTCACTTTTCTAGTGCTGTTAAATAGACACGCCCCCACACAGTACTTTGTAATCAGTTTAAATATCAATGCTATTTAATTTTTATTAGAGTTAATTATTTTATGACTCAAGTAATCGCCTGTAAATGTGAACAGTTGGTCAAACTTCATCACAGATTGGAGTGACGTTGGGTTTCAGTGAGCTCTGTGATGTGCTACCAGAAGGTGGCAGCATTTTCCAAATGTAGACAAGACTTTCTAGTACCGAACTGAACACAAGGCCACGTGTGTCCAGAACTCTGTACAGAGGCCAATTTAAGTTTTCTAATCCTTCAATGACATTACACGGGGGGATTCCAGTGATGTTAAATGAGGATAATATGAATGCAGTGGAAATACTTCTCACTGATTCTGCCATGTGCTGAGCTCTTCTGAGTTCTGAGTTTGAAACAATTTTACAAGTCACACTAATGGCCAAAGATTTGGACACACCTACTAATATTATTCATGGGAGTCCATGTGTGCTGGACTCTTCTTTCACTGTCTGGCTTCTACATTTTTTTCAATAAAACAGGAAATTAAAAGGATAGTTAACCTAAAATGTATGAACAATTTTCATCATTCTTGTATAACTTTTTTGTTCTATGGAACCCAAAAGAAGATATTTTGAGAAATATCTCAGTGGTTTTGTGTTAATGGGTGCCACTATTGTTTGGTTGCCAATGTACTTCAAAAATATTTTCTTTTGTGTTTTTCAAAAACAAAACATAAAAAACGATCCATTTAAGCTCATTCATTCAATCAGTTTTGTAATTGTTTTAATTGTTCTTGTACCTGTAGTCAATGAAATCCTGTAGTCAACTATCAGTCATATAATATATATATATATATATATGTGTGTGTGTGTGTGTGTGTGTGTGTGTGTGTGTGTGTGTGTGTGTGTGTGTGTGTGTGTGTGTATTGCTGTAAATATACAAATATATACTTATTTACTATATATTAGCCTAATTTAGTCATGGTTATTTTGATTCTGAGCAATGTAAAATCACAAAACAGTAACAGAGTAGAGGCTATTTAAAGTTTACCTCAGCTGACATGACTTTTTGCTATTGTTGTTATTTGTTGACAATATCTTGAGAGATGTCTTATTGAAATGAGTTCAAACACACATCTGTGGAAGTCTATAACAGCCCTAAAATCAGTTAAATTAAGCCTCATTTGTGACACTCAAAGTGACATGATAACAAATTATACTTTTCTTTAATCAAATTTGGGCTCATATCATAATATAGTTTTGTGTAGCCAACAGCTGACAGGCGAATCTTAACCGATTCTGTTAAAAACCGGATGCAGTGTGTGTTGAATGTTTTTATCATGGCCTGCATTTAGACAGAGGCAAAAAGCTGCATGATCAACACAGTAGACTCCTTATGAACCGAATCCATCTGATTTCATGCAGTATTTCTTCTCTTATGAGAGGAAGTGAGTTTGTTGAAGCGAGAAATAACACCATGCAGTTATTTAAACGAATCTGTGAGATGCTCATAGGCCTGCAGCTGTGAGCGATGACTTTCAGCTTCAACAGAGACAGTGTAACAGCCAAATCAAAAGACACAAAGCTGCAAATATAACATTGACAAATGATAATCAATGCAAACAGAAAAATGGTATTTAATAAAGAAACTCATAACCAAACTTCCTTCTCAAACAAGCACACATACACACACACACACAGACACTATACCAACAAGCATACAGGAATCTTTTTCCTAAACTACAAAGGTTGCAACAACCAGCTTTGTGTGTGTGTGTGTGTGTGTGTGTGTGTGTTTGTGTCATCTGTTTGTGAAGCAAGCACCCGCATGACTAAAGTATTTTGGTCACAAACTAAACAGTTTCTTGGTTTGTGTCTAAGGGCTGTCTTAATAAAAAGAGAAACAGCTCTTATAAAGGTAGAGGCATATGAGACCTTGTGCCATACCAATTTGTCAAAACACGGAGGCTCTCAAAAACTGCTAGAAAGGTCAGGGGACAATTCAGGAATTCAACGCGTTCACACAAAGAAAAACACTAGTTTCTCAGCTCTGAATAAGATATTGATTCAATTCACATTTCTTGAAATTCATTACACTTTTAAATAGAGAATCTCCATGTATTCCAAACCAATGGCCATAGTTGCATCTTGGGACAAAGAATGGCATTTAAAGTTTTACTTTTAGTTTAGTACAATTTTTAACCAGAATCATCAATTCTACATTTTAAAAAATGTTTAAAGTTTAAAATGTTTACATTTATGTTCTAAGAGAAAAGATGCTCATTCTGTATTTAATAGTATTCTGTATTAAATTAATGGTAACATTGTTCATAACGTTAATATAAGGTTTACTCTTGAGATTCTCACTTCACTCACTCACTCAGAATGACAGTTCACTGTTTTGAAGGTTTTGGGTAGTCAGTACAGTAAGAGGTTTTGATTATTGTTGTTATCTTTATGAATTTGAAACTGTAAAGCTAAAGAATAATATGAACCAGAGCTGAAAGCACTACAGATTTTCAGAATCATGGACAATCAATATCTGACTTTACACTTAACATTTGGTACCACACCCAACTGAACATTTGATCCTTACTGTGGGTGTAAATCCAACAGCCCAATCACATCCTGAACAAAACTCATAATTATTGTCCCGTACAAGAATTACAACTGCAATAAATGAACATAGGCTCTCCATAATAATGAAAGCTTTTTATGTTACTATTTGATATTATTGCTCTATTGTTGTAATGTACACTAGTGTGTGTGTAATACACTTTCTAGTGAAACTATGGTCAAACTCTACACTGGAGGCGTCTTGCTCTGGCGGCTCTGGTGTCATCTCAGCACTCATGTCTTACCTAACAGCAGCAGTCTGTGGGTTTGCTTGTATCGTGTCTTCTCCGCTTTAAGGCTCTTGTCGATGTTTCTGCTGCGCTTGTTCTCCGCTTTCACGCGCGCTCTCTCCTCCGCGCGCCGCTGCTCTCTCAGCTGCAGCTCCGCAACATCCAGACGTCCGGACCGCGGCTCGGTTCCGCCGCTGTATGTGATGGCAGAGTGTGGTAACCTCAGTCTGAAACTGTGACACGTGCCCATGGCCAAACACCCGCAGTCTCATAAAGTCCTACAGCACAAGAACCGCATGATGATGATGTTGCTTATGCGGGTCATCGGGTGCTGCTGATGTTGCTGTACCGCACGACACGAGTGGCTCAGAGCGATCTTTCACCTGACACTCTTTCACTCTTTGTTATTGTCCTCACTCGCTTTACTCGCAGTTGTGCGTCTGAACTTTTACACAGCGAGTTCAATTTTCACCAGCCGCAGGGGGGGGGCATTCAGTGACGTCACGTGCAAAGACAACCACCATTTGCAGTTTTGTAAATATTTTTATGTAATTTATTAGCATAACGCTACTGTGAACTTAAAATGACACTTTATTTATCCTTTTAATTATTTCTATTCATTTATTCAATTATTCTATACTTTATTCTATTGTATATTGCAAAATAAAGTTATACAAATATAAAGTGTGCAAATATAAATGTTATCCTAATAATGAACATCGACATGCGGTATTACTGCAGACTTCAGCGCTTTATTTATATTTATTTATTGAGCTGCGTGAACGATTCTATTAATTAAGAGCAGATCTAATGTAAAATGTATCATTGGACAATGACTATTGCCTTTTGTTTTTTATTGCTTTCTCTCTTTCTCTACTCTTGCTCTCTCTCTGTTTGAAATCTCCTAATAAAACGATGAAAGAGCTCATTGTAACACAGATTGTTCAAACACGACATCACTTGGCTAAACATATTACTGTTGTCCTGTTTCTTGGTAAGTTGAATAACTAGCACAATAATTTGCCCTCTGTTCTCTAACACACCTCGGGTTTATTTAGGATAGTGGACCCCACACACGGTCCCCTGAGTTTAAATCTTTTTGTTGTGTTACAACAACGGCTCATAATGTTGATGATAAAACTGAGTGCAAATGGATTTTAAATGAAACATAGAGCTATTTTAAATTAAATAAAACAAAAATGGCAAACTGTTGTGTTAGTGTAGTCTTGTAAGAGAACAACTTTGAGCTAAAAAGTTCTTTGTAGAGAAAAGGGTTTTTTAGACTATAAAAAGATAAAAATAGATAAAAAGATCATAGATAATGCTTTTATGGCATTGCTGTGAAGAACCTTTTAAGAACCTTGATTTTTAAGACTGCATAAGGTATATTGTAGGTTAATTAGATCAGGGTTGTAGTTTAATGTATCATCTGTTAAAAAAGAAAACCATTTATAACCCTCTATTTATTAATCGTATGGATTGTGGTGAAAAAATGCATGTTGTATTTTAGTGACTGAGATGTTTCTGTGTCCCTCAGGTGGTAAATATGTTCCAAGAGCTTTACTGGTGGACCTGGAGCCAGGCACTATGGACAGTGTGAGGGGCAGTCACATAGGACAGCTCTTCAGACCTGACAATCACATACACGGTGAGACAACATTCATCAACGTTATGCACCAATGAAAATCCTTTAACATTATTGAAACAAAAGTGCTGTTATTAACCAATATAATGGGACTTTAATGGGACCCGCGTCGGGGGCGCTACCTAACGGTGGTGGGTGTTTTCCACGGCCGCATGTCCACCAAAGAGGTTGACGAGCAGATGCTTGTCATTCAACAGAAGAACAGTCACTACTTTGTAGACTGGATCCCTCACAATGTTAAAGTGACCATGTGTGATATTCCTCCACGCGGCCTCAAAATGGTCTCCACGTTTATCGGAAACAACACGGCCATCCAGGAGATTTTCAAACGCATTGGGGAGCAGTTTGCGTTGATGTTCAGACGCAAGGCCTTCCTGCACTGGTACACAGGGGAAGGTAAGGAAGTGCTGGAGAGCAACCTGAAAGATCTGGTGTCAGAGTACCAGCAGTATCAGGACTGGGATCCAAAAGATAAAGTGACAATGTCAACAGTGCAGAGCAGCAGAGTGGAGACAAAGACTGAGGTGGTCACTGCAACTTCCGCCAGTGAATAAAACACGAGTTCCAGATTAAGTGAATCTGATTGGATCTAATTGTGTGAGAACGCGTCATACACCAGATTACACAGTCGCAATAGCTGTCAGTCATCATACTGCGTGATTGAATGAAACCAATCACTGAACAACATTTAATGTTTTATTAACCACATGTATTTAAAATAATACATTACCAAGGTAACTTCATTTTCTACAAACATCATTGATGAATTGGTTTGATGCAAATTGTTGGGTAAGAAAGTTTGTTAAACCCACATTTGCGTAAATAATTTCTTTTCATTTTTTAAAACTTGTTATGTTTATGACTTGCAAATGTTATGCTTATATTTTAATACAACCTACAAAAAATAGATTATACATATACAAAAATACAGACATTAAATAACAAAAATTAAACACTACAATTTAATAAAAGTGTTCGCTTACAGACAGCACACTATTGCACGAAACCTTTGGTATAAATCAACCTAATTTTTACAGCTATGGGTGAGTTCAAACGCGAACGTTAAATACGTCATGACGTAAGTCATGTTCTTGTGACGTGATGATGTCATGCGGCCTGGGCAGCGAACAGGAAGCAGAAAAACAACAACAATCTGCTGATCAGTGACAGATTTCAAAATTTCTTTTCCACTGCAGACGCCATAAAACAGTCACAGCGGTTCTTGCCGTCGTCCAGGTGCAAGATGTCTTTGTTTGGGAAGTTGTTTGGAAGCGGCGGAAAAGGGGGGAAATCTACAAGCCCCCAAGAGGCAATTCAGCGACTCCGAGAAACAGAGGAAATGTTGACCAAAAAACAGGAATTTCTGGAGAAAAAGATCGAACAGGAACTGGCGACAGCAAGGAGAAACGGCACAAAAAACAAACGAGGTGAGATTTTGTACATACTCATTTACCTGAAAGGAAGAAAAAGTACTAGTTTAGGGGGTTAACTGGTTAACTCAGGTTAGGTTGGTACTGTGGTACTTGTGCTGTTTGTGGTTGCCAATGCTTCGTATGCTTATTTTCTTAACCTGTTAGTCTCTTTGTGATCAGTGTTGTTTACTGGATAAGGCAGCTAACTGAAGAATATCTGTGTGGAAAATCTCATGTTAACCAGATTTGATTAAGCCAACCCTCATCTATATAATCCATATACTAATTAACAGGTTAATTAACTTCTAGGTCAAACATTAACGAGTATCTGTAGTGCTTCAGAACTGACCTAGTGGGGTTTTGGGTCAATCATTTGGCTTTTAATTTGACTAATGAGGGCGCCTGAGACAGATAAAGAGTATTAGCTGTCCTTCTGTTTACCTTTGACCTCCACAGGTATCCATGGTGATGACAAACTAGCCTTGGAAAAAGAAAGACAGAGTTGTGTTAGGTCCAAATTTCTATCTCAAAGAGACGTAGAAATTTTTTTCTAAATATATATATATATGGATGTTTCTGGTTTTCATTATTGGCACTTTTTTTAATGTAACCCAAAACTTGTTTCTGTATCTCAAAACAAATCCAGAAATAGCTCCATAAATTATTTGTAGTAGAAGTCACATCAAAAGCCAACGTGTGTGTGTGTGTGTGTGTGTAATATAACTCCCTATTTAACATGTCCAGAAAGAGATATTCAGTAAGTCATCTGATCATTCTGAGGACACAGCTGTGAGTAAACAGAGATGATTGCAGGACTGAAGTTTTATCATAGTTCAAATTTCCAATGGAAACAAATAGTTAAATGTGACAGTTTGTCGTGTCAGACGCCGTCTCTGGAATGCTGCTTTAAACGTGATGTCAGATGAGCTTAACAGCTGTATTGTGTTGTGAAATAGATTGATTCAGTCATAAACAGCTGCTGTTTTAAACTGCTGTTCTTGCTTAAACAAGTTACAACATTTAAAATTCTAAATCTTTTAAACATTTATATGCATGTTCATGTTTTATACTAATGATTTGTGTAGTGTTTGGTATATACCATATTGCACAACACCTGTCAAGAACATGTGGGGTTGTATGTTATTCTGTCAAATGTGTTATTCGATTGTGTAGTGAAATGTGACCCAGGACAGTATTTTCAGAAAAACATGAAAATACTTATTGATCATTACATCACACACAGACACACACACACACACACACGTTCTCTATGGAAAGCAACAGGCTGTTTGTGTTTTTTGCAGTTCACTCATCTGGTTAAGTCTACTGTCTCATCAAAACAAGTTAATAGATTGTTTACTAGTAAACTAGATCACCTTTGTAGAGTTTAAATCAGCTGCTCTGGGGCTAAGAGGAGAGCCACATCATTTCTGCATGACTTTTGCTAATTAAAACATCCAGTCAAAAGAATACACAGCTACTGCTTATATAACAATATTTTATACAAACAACATTCAATGTTGACGCTGTTTTAATCATACAGTTGTTGCGGAACAGCTGCGTTACAGGCGCTGAAGCGTAAGAAGCGCTACGAGAAGCAGTTAGCGCAGATCGACGGCACGCTGTCTACCATTGAGTTCCAGCGGGAGGCGCTAGAGAACGCTCACACGAACACTGAGGTCATCAAGAACATGGGCTTCGCTGCTAAGGCCATGAAATCTGCCCACGATAACATGTGAGGAGTTTCTCTATCTGTCTCACACTCTTTCTGTATCTCTCTCTCTCTGTCTCTCTCTCTCTCCCATTATTTTGTGATAATGGCCAGCTGACATTATTTTACTTACTTTGTTTACATGACCAAGCAAAATAAATAAAGACATAAATACTGATTTGTGAATAACATGTGTGTGTGTTTGCTTGGACAACAGTTAGTTCCACAGTTCAGTGGTTATTAGATTAGATTCAATTAGAATCAAGCGTGCAGATATTGACCAATCAGAATTAAATATTCCATAGAGTCATGTAATCATTTTCAAATGATCCATGCATGTTCACACTGTAGAATTTGTTGCTTTGCAAGAATATTGAATATAATTGTATCAACCTGAATAGAAAATAGCATTTTTGTTGCTTAACAATTATTAACTGTTGTTTAGTAACAATTGTGTTACTTGTTTGTCTTCAGGGACATCGACAAAGTGGACGAACTCATGCAGGACATCACAGAGCAGCAGGAGTTGGCTCAAGAGATCTCGGATGCAATCTCAAAACCTGTCGGGTTCGGGGAGGAGTTTGATGAGGTACGAGGAGACAGCAGGCGTCCAGCACACAGCTGTGATGAGGCCTGACCTGACAATGAGTTTGTGCATCTGCTTGTATTCTTATCTGTGCTGTGATTGGTTGTCTTTTCAGGACGAGCTGCTGGCTGAGTTGGAGGAGCTGGAGCAGGAAGAGCTGGACAAGAACCTTCTGGAGATCGGAGGAACAGAGAATGTACCACTGCCGAGTGTGCCATCTACATCCTTACCTTCCAGACCAGGTAATAAACACACACACACACCAACCCAAACCCTCACACAAACATGAGCATGACGTTACAGATAAAAACACAATTTTGGCTGATTTATTTGGCGGGCCAGTAAAATTTCTGGTTGATAAAAAAAAAGTTGGTTGATATTTTCATGAAATTGCAAGTGAAAACATTTGACAAAATATTTTACAAATACAGCTAAACCTGTACACACACAGCTGCTCCGGTGATTTATTGAAAATGTGTTGTTAGACATTATTTTGTAGCCAATGTGCCAAAAATTAATCTCAGTAATTTTTGTAGCTACTTCTTAGCCCTAAGCTCCTATATTGCTTTTAAACTGCAGCACGTGTTGATAATGAGCCTGTATTAAATGTCATTTTTGGATGATTTGTGATTGTAGCAAAGAAGAGAGAAGAGGAGGATGAAGATGACATAAAAGATCTGGAGGCGTGGGCTGCCAATTAACTCCTGTTCTGCTCCAGTGAAACCTACACACAC
>JAZGTK010018350.1:0-11882 GCA_036877625.1 Ambastaia sidthimunki | reverse complement strand
CTTGCACTGTCTAAAGATCAGTTCTTGTAAAGCTCATGTGCTTTTTAAGAAACAACCCCTTTATAGTCCTTCATATATAGTCATTATAGTTCACTGAATATAGTTCGAACACAAATTCTGATTTACGGGAAGACTGCTTCAAATCAGAGTTCTTATATCCTGTGAGCCATTATGGTTTGAGGAAGACAATTCTTAAACAATCACGGCATGTGTTTTTGTCTTGCCTCTGGCTGTGCTCTCGTTGGTTTCCATAATAAAACAGTATAATCATACCCTTGAAATCTGGTGCACTGACACTCGTAGACAGCAGAAAATGTGAGAATGAAGTTAAAGTTTTATTTTAAGTGGGAAAACATTAAGAACTTATTATAAGGTAAAATAACATTATAGGTAGACAGGTGTACTCCACTACACTATTGCTAAAGACAGAATACTGTTCCAACTAAAGAAAAAATATATTCTAATAAACATCCACAGCCTAAATGTACCAAGTTCTTATATACAAACTTATCAATGATAGTAGAATCTTGAACAAACAGCTCTGATGCCAAACTTAAACTCTTAAAAACAGAAGATCTTAAACAGTGATGCCACAGAAGAATCATTTTTTTATTTTATTTTAAAGGGCAATAAAAGAACATTTTTTCTTATCTCTATATAGTCTAAAGACCTGTTTTCACCACAAAGAACCTTTTGTGAAACAGAAAGGTTCTACAGATGTTAAAGGTTCTTTATGGAACCATACAGCCAAATATGGTTCCTCTAGGTCATGGTGAAGCTCTAGGTGATTCTTATGAGCGTAACTGCTATGCTAATGTGCTGAGTACAAAACTGCGGGTGGTATGGGAGTGACTTTATCATAATTACAGTTGTATCATCAACCACATTATAAAAGCACATATACATTAAAACATGAACAGCCTTGGACTGAGCCACAACTGTATGTAAGACCTTGAGAACTATATAAAAATCCAGCTGGCTAATTTTGCAGCTGACCTGAGAACAGTTTACATCCAAAGCACTGAAGTGCAACTTCAACTCAAACACTGAGAAGTGCAGCAGAGAACAACACTCACCTAAATAGATGAATGACATCACGTCCTGTACAGTCCCTGCAGAAAGCAAAATTAAACAACATCATGACATGCCTCTGATAGCTTGAGATTTATCAGTAGATGGATTCACTGGGATTTGAACCCATCACATTGGTGTTGCAAGCACCCACTAAACCAGTTACAGGAAATGAGTTGCGGCTACATTATTAGCACAAGAAAGAATAAAAAAAACTCAACAGATGTTTTCCACTGTGTGAATACAGCTGTTGAGATTAATACACCTGCTAATTTCAGGGTTTGACATTAGACCACTAGCCATGTGGTTTGTTTGACCACCCATGCTAACAGATTTAATGACTCAACATCTGAGAGAGCCAGTGAAACTCTGTGTGTGAGAGAATGAGTTATCTGACGATATGCCACCAGTTTCAGGCTACGTGCTGGGCATGAATCGGTCCAGTGGGGGGGGCACGAAAGCCAAGTTTTCCTTGGAGACCGTCACGACAAGTGCTTGTGGACCGGCTGGTTATTTCCAAAATGGGCACCTTGTAATTACAATAAAGCGACCAGATTATATTGCAGACTTCCTTAAAAAAGTCTGTATTTTACTGGGCAGGGCTGCAAACCACGCGCACACACCCTAGTCCACTACAACACCCAGAAATAGACCAGGGAAGAGGGGGGTGGGGGACACAGACTGGTATGTGTATATTTGTGAAATAGACTGAGTTTGTAAAGGGTTACAACAGAAGCATTGAAAAAACTGCATGTGTCTCTGTGTAATATACAGGAAAGTGTTGAACATAAGCAGATGAAACAGAATGAGAGAGATACAGAGAATGGGTCAGTGATTTTAGATCTGGACCTCATACACAACCAGATTATACTGTATAATATGATTAAAATTTTTTTAAAAAAGTCATGCTTATCATTTTATGTTATTTATGAGCAATGTCACTGAACCAGAGCCATTTAACACGTCACAGGGTGATGAGAGCGACAGAGACGAGGATAAATGTTAAAAAATGATGTGAACAGAGAGAACAGGTAATAAACTCCTGAGGAAGTCACAGAGACCTTCAGCAGAAGAAAAAAATCACTGGAATGAAAAGGGATGGGAGGGGGTCCAGAGGCATGCAGGAGGAGAGAGGGAATGAATGAGGGCTATTGATGAAGAGAGAGAGAGAGATCAAACTGTGTTTACTCAGAGAGGGAGGGAGAGAGACACACACAGAGAGACACAGGGAGAGAGGGAGAGAGAGAGAGAGAGAGAGAATAAGAGCAGAAGGGAGGAGGTTGTCATAATGACCCACTGACTGAACTGTAATTTTGGAGACATGATGAGTCAAGAGAACAGTGATGGAGAGAGAGAGAGAGAGAGAGAGAGTGACGTTTATAACATCTGCATTATTAAATCCCATCGGAATCATGACAGTGATAACATCCATTTACTTAAGATCATTTACTTAGGAAAATGATCTGTCTTTTTTCAATATTTTTTGAAACAACTCAAATGTTATTTTACACAAAAGATTTGATTTAATCAATCTAAAAATGTCAAAAGCTAAAACTATTATATACAATTTTTAAATTTCCTTACAACTTGAATACACGTTCAAATAATTTTAAACAAAACAAGATTGTTTAAAGGTCAGATTCAGATATTTTTAGGGGACCTACTAACCTTGACACACACTTATAAGGGTCATCAGGGGTCATTTCTCGGTGATGACACTTCCTGTTTTATGGTTTCCTTGTCACATGACAACAAAATGGCTTCATGCATATCAGTTATAT
This sequence comes from Ambastaia sidthimunki, assembly GCA_036877625.1. NCBI lineage: Eukaryota > Metazoa > Chordata > Actinopteri > Cypriniformes > Botiidae > Ambastaia > Ambastaia sidthimunki. The sequence goes on along the minus strand of JAZGTK010018350.1, from coordinate 9,030 downwards.
CACGTTTATTTTGGACTAACCAGCAGTGCTTTGGTTACCATGAGAATTTCCCACATCATCACATACTGTAACTCAACACTGAATGGATGTTTGTTACTGTATGTGTTCTCCAGCTGTTTATCTTATAAACATTAATACAGGTAATTCATTTATAATCCCTCAGAAATTAAGTATAACAACTTCTCACGTAATATAAGGGGTCATAAGGACAAACAATTAATAAGTCAACGCAGCTACACAGATGGGCAAATAAAAGTCAGGAAATAAGTCTGAGACCTGGATCATTAACAGTCCGTGTGTTCACACAGCAAAGAGCAAGTTCATCTCAAAATGCCCCACCTGACCTTTTCACCGGTTCCAAAACAGAGTAATCCAGAGCAACTTAAGACACATCGTGTCTGTATATTCAAATCATTACCCTGCACTTACAAATAGAAGCCTTAGAAGGTAGCTGTTTATTAAGATAGTACACACAGCTAGACAGCATGCTAGATTTTGAGAGCTCATGTCATTTGGCAGAAGATTTTTCCAGAGCACAGATTGCAGGAAAGGCCTCTGGACAAACATCTGTACCATACGCATACATGTGCATGTTAACAACATCAGTGTAATACAGCTGGTCATTAAGCTGTAGCACCTCTAAAGCATCAGTCACACTCAGTCTGTCTGTATCTGCTGGTACCTGACAAAACGTGAAAGAGTCAAAGCTCTGGACATTACACTGTCTTCTCTAGTGTGTGTGAAACAACAGGCCTGTTATCCCATCCAGTGTTAACACACCAGCACACACTCTGTACACTGTACTGTAATAATGCACCTCTGTAGGTGAGGAGAACGTTTACAATGGGGCCGGTCAAAGACACAAACTCCAGGGGTGGAAGAGCAGGAAGGGAATGTACCACTGGGGTGTTGAGGAGGGGGGAGGTGACTGGGGTAAGCTGGAGAGAACAGAGGGGTCTTTTGTGAGGTGGGAAGAGAGAGACACAGTGAGCAGTAGGTACAGTAAATTCTGAGTGGAGGTAGAGAATGAAGAACTGATGTAGAGAAAGAAGTGAGAGGCATGGACTTCACAACACAACCAGGAGACTAGTTCTAAACAAGTAGTGATACTAGTTCTAATGTTTCAGAATGTTCAGCTGTGAAAGTATCAACATTCCAGTTGACAGATATAAGTTAATTAAAATGTATCTTCTAAATTATACAAGGCCCTACAATTAGTATATCAATTTATATCACAGCAACCAGACACGCAAAAAAAATAAACATCAGACAATATTTATCACACAAACATCAGACAGAATTTGACTATTATGTGTGACATCATAATTCTGCAGTTTTCTGTATTTCTGCTTTTGGTGATCAGTAAGTTTTCATCATCTTAATCTCTCGCAAGATCTCTTCTAAAAAAAATTAATTTCCATCAGTTGAATTCTTTTGAAAAATAATTAACTTTATTGTCATATGTTTTGTTTATGCATAGGATAAACAAATAAAACAATAGGACATTATCTGTCTTAAAGTCCTACAAGACAAAATAACTTTAATTATAGAGATTTTTGCTGAAAATCCAGAAATATATTGTTGGTTAATTTGCATTCCTATTTGTGTATAAGTGTGTTTTCTTCAGTGTGCTCACACACAAAACCTTCTCAGCAAAAGAAAACTATGTCTCTAAAATTAAATGACCCGTAAGTATATATTATTTTTAAGAAAACCAAAAGCTTTTGACACAAACTCTGCAACAGTAAGCAGAAACCATTTTAATCAAACAAACATGCCTTCATTTCTGTTTTCACTGCAATGCAAACCAAGCAAGAGCTGAAACAATCACAGAAGGTACATGAATTTTACTGGTCAATCAATGCACCTGTAATAATGTATTTATTAACATTATTCATAACTGACAGTGATGGTTACAGTTTTAATCTTGACTGGCAGTAGAAATAAAACTTGTAAAATGTGACAGAAAAGGTTCTTGTTACAAAAATGGTTAAGAATTAGGTTTGGCGACAGTTCCTAAACTGCAGCGAGTTTGCTGAGCAAATATAACTGCACAAATATGCGCTTAGCATCATTTCAACATAGAGGAGTCATTGATAGAGCGCCACCTAACGGGGGACTGAGGAACTACAGGCGCATCTTGAGACTGAACATCATTGGCACGTTAAAATTGAGGTTACAGAAGTAACTCCCTCTAGCGGACAAACGGTGTCCCTGCAGCGCCAGCAGCCGCTCGGGGCCCGGGGGTCCTGCTGGACTGACGACCAAACCAGACTCACCTATGAGCCCTGCAAACAAACATCCCTCCACTCTCATTTCACTGAAGACAAGAGCCATTTACAGGCAACATTACAGTGCATAAGAGGACAGAAAGCATCGTTTAAACGTAGATGAACGTCTTTCTCCAGCAGCATAAGATTATTAAGATACATTTATAAAGGAAATTGTGCAGGGACTAAAACTGCTATATCTGTTTAAAATGTAACTACTTGTTAACTGCTCCTGATGCAGACAGTGTTTGTTCTCAGGAAATAGAGATTAATGCTGAATACTAATTGTGGTATCTATCAATAAACGACAGGAAACAAAAAGGCTATTTAAGTTATTTTCAGGGTGTTTTTGAGATGAGAGTGTTTGGTGGAGAGAAGAAAACGTCACAATCGCTCTGTATTAAAATCTTTACTTACACATGATACATCCAACAAAAACAGATTCTGAATTAATGACAAAAAAAGAAAAGACTTTCTTCTTTCTCCGCACTTGGTACAGTCAATTATTTCCACAATTGCTGAAGACAGATTAGAAACTAGACAAGTAAAGATAGAGAAGGGGGGGGACCCCAAACAACAGAACAGTTTTTGCACAAATACCTCAGGATACACAGAAATGTAAAGCATAAGAAAACGGCAGTCAGAAAACACTTAGTGAGAAGCAAAGCTGTTTTTTTTCTTTTGGTGGGAGTTAAGAAAGCCATTTCATACCAAATCTTTTAATCTCCCATTAAACAAACCACCATCTTTATCAGCCCACCCACCCAATACAAAAACAATCATCTTAAAACCCACCACTCAGCTGTACTTTCAGCAAACACATACATGTAAGAGTGAACACACACGTCCAGACCACATTTCACAACAAAATCAACAGAACTTTGTGCGTAAATGCTTAATATTCATAATCCACCGAGAAGTTATTTTAATTAAATAAAAAACTGATGGGGTGATGTCATTAGTGTAATGCAGTAAACATTTCACTGTGATTCATAAAAACAGCAATTAAACAAAAACAATACTGTTTTTTTCAAAGCAACAATTTCACATTTCTCTTGAATTTGTAATGTAATGAGAGCTGGACGTGTTACTGAAAGGCTTCGTGAAAATCACGTCACCTTGGCAAATGTGTTGATTTCACTCTTTTGTCTTATGCATCTTCCATTAAAGAAAAACATCAAACATTCACTGATAAGCCACCAAACCAAAGTGAATCAGCTGTCAGACTGTAACGCACAGAATCACTTCATTCTCACGCCGAGGTTCATTCAAGTACTGTGCATATTTCAGAGAGAACGGGGCTTTCCACTCGACAAAAATTGCAGCACCATGGCGTAAGAAAAGCTCTAACAGAACCCTCTGGGTTTCACACGTGTCCGATCTGCTCAGCTCTGTATAAATAGATAAAAACGGGCTCTTTTTAGTGATCACAGTATACAGTCAACCAGTAGGGTCTGAGACACCCATAAGACATCACCCCTCACACCCATTTGGCAGTGCTGTATCATTTCAGGTGCATTATGGGTATTCCAGGGTTACAGCCCATCGTAACAAGAAGTGGTGAAAGCCTTGCATTATTCATCTTTACAAATGTTTGCAACTCTGAGCTAATGTACAGAGCTCTTAAATGTCTGATCATGATAAAACGGTAACAAATTATTAGGGAAAAAAGTGGACCCCAAAAGACAGGGAGGGGCCACGCCAACAACTTTCACGGCTAAAATCTGGATTAATATAATCAAAGGCTGAATATGATAAACTGCAGTCAGGTAATAAGAGATGTGGTGATGCATTTTATTTCACATCACATACGCATCTTTCAAACTGAAAACATCTACAATGCAGCAAAAAACACACACACCCACAAACTGACTTGCCACTCTGGCAGGCCTTAAACTGACCATGACAACACAAGCATCCAGGACACATGATTAAAACTACTCTCCAACTGATCGGTTACTGAGCAACCCATCAACACCAAACGGATTATCTTCCATTTCTGGATTCATGAAACTTGTGTAGACAACATGCAATGGATACACAAAACTCTGAACTGCTACAGGACCACAGTTCAGTTGTGATTCGCACTGTAAGACACAGTCTCTCCACCACAGGCCAAAACAGAGAGAAAGGGACGGGACTGCAAGAGAAAACAACAGACCTAATGACAGATTTTAACTGGAAGCCTGGATTCAGTCACAGGTTAATGACAAGCAATCAGTCCTGGAAAACATTTAAACCTCAAACTCAATGCAAGTTCAAACTCATGTGGTTAATTCTGCATTAGTTATACTTTCAGTGAATTAACCACCCGATTAATGTATAAAACAGCTGTACATGAGTTCAAACATGCGTCTGTATGTAGATCAACAGCTTTAAAACATTATGCAGAAAAATGGTTCATTAAACTAGAAATGGCCGTATATCAAATTTTAGCTTATTTGAATCATTGCATATTTTTATCATTGGTGATCATGTTGTGCACTGGCGTGTTAATAGTGATGTCTAACTGTTGTCATTATTAGCACCAGAACAGATGGAATCAGCTGCTAATATTCCCTATAAAATCTTCAAATACTGTCAGTATTTGATCAAGTTACTACTGAAAACATTTGACATACATACGAAGACAGTATCCATCATCAATACTGGTGCATTTGCTGACTGGACAATATGTTTAACTGTCTCCATGACAACACTACACTGCCCTCTGCTTGATATAAATGCATAGAGATCGTAATGAATGCTGGTTTGTGACACCTTGACCTTTCAAACTGATGGTGGTACGTGAACTCTCTCACGACACTCTAGTGGCTATCAGACTTTCTTAAATAAGACGGATGTGTTTAAAGATGCTTTCCAGCGATCTGCAGGGCTCAGTTATCTGCTGTGAGGGAAGCTGGAATGTAGAAGGTCCTTTTATTAAGTTCTACCTCTGTGTGTTCTACACCATCGATGGTACCGGTTCAGTACAGAGAAGCTTACAAACCGTTTTCATCACTGGTGAACACGGGAAACAAAAAGGCCTGCTACACCGAAACCAAGACAAGAGTGGTTGAATATTTTCATATGTCACAGCACACACACTTTATAAACATCAGATTTTTTTGGTGGGGGGTAGATTTAATTCCAGAATGGGGAATTAAAGAGAAAAGTATTAGGAAACAAATAACAGGGACCGTAAGAATGAAGAAATTTGAGAGATACAAAATGGCAGAAGGTAAATGGTCCTCTAAAAGGTACCAAAAAATCTCTTAACAACCTGTTTCCCCATTAGGGGAAAAAACAAAAACAAGGTCAACCCTCCTATTGCCGCAAAAAAGCAGGATTTTCCTGCGAGATTCTGTGCCTTTAGACCCTTCCTGGACCATGACCAAAATCTCATGTCCACCATTAAAAACCTGCATACATTATTCACAAATGTAAAGCACTGACCTGCATTGGGCCACATACAGCAAGCCAAGAATTTCAATGCCATTTTTAAATCAGACTCATTTCATGAGTACAGTACAAAGTATTATTTTAAGGATAAAGCCTAGATAGCATGTTAGCATTCCAGTCACATTGCATTCTGGGACAAACAAAAGGGGCAGATGTCTGGCGTTGATTCGTACCGGCCTGCTGGATAAAAACTCTCAACCCAGTCACACACTCTGTGTTCAGCCGGCAATCTAACTGCAGTGAGAGGAAAAGTTTGTGCATTCAGAGTAACATACAAAACCAAACGACACACGGAGATCTGTAGAACCATTGTGGAAGTCTTTAAACTGAAGCTTATGGTTTAGAACCTGCAGGGAATTTGAAAATAAAATCTCTGGACAGCTCATGTTGTGTAAAACATTACATGGCAAACAAGATTGTTTTGTTTTTTTTAGACAGTTTAAGTCTTTTTTCCAGGGCTGTACTGGATTTAAAGGTGCGGGAGGGTGGGAAAGTGTTAATGGGAAGTGAGACACAGTAAAGCCCCAGAGTCCAGGGAGACTGCGGTACCCTGGTGCAAACCGGATTGAACTGGATCAGGACCGCTCCAGATTAGGTCAGCTGATGAGGCGCTTCAAGCATCTCCATTAAGAAGGTGTCGATCGGTGTGTCGCCAATCAGCTTGAAGAAGAACAGGTGCTCCAGACACTTTAAGCCAATGGAACGCAGCGCTGGCAGACGGAGGAGGAGCTTAGCAAATCTGGAAGCAAAATGCAGAGAGATTAAACTAAGTTTAACTGCAGTATTAGCAGGATTACTGTAAGGACATGTTTGAAATGGAATTCAACCGAACTGCATAGTATCTACTGCAAACAAACAACAAGCTTATTTTATAAAGGTTTATTACACTCAGAATGAAAATATCAAGCCATGCGAGGTGCATTGTGGGATACCGTATACCATAAAGTTCTTGTATACTACAGCTACTAATTATACAGAATACATACATAAGAGTTACAACATGCCCAAACTTTGGGTTTTAAAACAACAACTGTGTGTCAATTTAAAACAGTTGTGTGTTGTACCTGCCCTGCTGGTCAGGATATTTCTGTTTACAATAAGCCTCCAGCGAGGCATAGACCTTCTCTCTCAGTAACTCCACCTCACTTGGGCTTGACAATCCCTTAGCATCTGAAAAGAACAATATGTACCGTAAAACAGTCATCAGGTGTCAAAACATTCATGACAGAAACTTCCCAGACAGAAACTTCCCAGACTTTTCCATGGTTTTGAGAACTTGGATTCTCAGTCTAGTCAACAGAACATTTCCACATTGACAAACTCTGTGTTCTCACCGGGGTTGAAGAGGATGATGGCTCTTAAGCAGCCCAGCTCTGTTTTGTCCATCTGCATGTCTCTCATCTTGCTCACCAGCTCCGTAAGAACCCTGACGCCATAGAAACGAGGGAGGAAAGGAGCGAGAGATGAAAGTGAAGGAAAATGTAGAGAAAAAAAGGGAGAGGTTTAAATTAATGTGAGGTCAAATAAATAAAACCAGGAAACAAAAAAAAGAAACTAAAAGTAAAAAGTCGGAGCCATTCAACAAACACAACTCTAAACTCCCCTGGCGATTATATAACTGCTTCAAATCTCTTCTCACTAACAAAATATTAACAGAAACAACATTCTGGAAACTCAACATCGCATGCAACGCTAACATCAGTCACTCCGGCTAACACTGCGAGTCCAGTGTCATCTTCAATCAACACACAAAACACACTCACACAAGGTCAGTTGGGTCTTTACCTGCCCCAAACAACCGCAGACATAACGCTACTAAAAACACAATTTTAAGAACAGGATTTCCTGACTGCTGCTGTTTTAGTTTGTGGCGTGTGGCGAAGTGTTATTACCTGTCGAATATGGCCCCAACCTCTGCATTGTGCGCACTCTCCCTGTGTATTCAATCACAATGTGTTATTAGAACGTCAGTACACATGTCATTGTTTTATAACGTGTCCCACTCCAGACCCAGGCAGGCGGAAACACTCCGCGCAGGCCCAGTTCAAAGAGTAACAAGCTACAGGCTCTTGTCAAGAGGAAATCACACTGTGAGCAAAGCTGAAGACACCGGCACAAACTCAATATATGATGATGAAAAAAACAAAACAACACAGTCAACAATAAAAATCCCCCACAGCTGGTGCAAGACTTTCAGATTCTTATCAACTCTTACTTCTTACATTTCTTTTGCGGTTTATGTTAGTGTGTTTAGGGAAACAAACATTTTGTGATGCTTTGAACATTGATGTTTAACAAATCTTCTTAAATTCTGCAGATGTAAATTTGTTACCATGGTAATCTTAACAAACCATCTGTATTATCTGGTTAAGACTGCAAGAATGGGACATTATTTTCCTAAAACATTAGTAAGAATGTTTAATAAAATAAGCAAACTTGTTTTGAACCATATGCTGTAAATTGACCGTAAATTTATAGCTGTCAGTGAATAACATTATTAGCCACAAAAACATAAATGCATTTTGAATCATTAGATGGGGCAGCAAAATAATTAGATTAAAAATAATCTGAATTTCTGGCTTTACTGTGCCAGCAAAAAAAACCTTCCAGATTAAGATGGATATATAATAGCTTTAATAACCAGATGATTCTGAAGATACATCAGTCTGCACAAAGGGTTAAATGGCATCTAACTCATCAGCCAATGAATGCAAAGCAGGAAGCACAAGCGCACACGTCACATGGCTATTGGCTGACAGAGAACGAAGCGCTGCAAAAAAAATGAATGTCAGGTGAGATGAACAGCACAGAGACAGAAAGCTCATTTCTGAAGCGCAGACATGATGACAAAATGGCTGCAAAAGACAGAATGATGAATATTACAGCACATTAAAGCAGAAACCACAAGAAATGGAGCTTAAAAATACAACAGCCTGTAGCTTGCTATTCCCAAATCTGCACGGGACAAAAAGACAAAACGAGTCTTGAGGAGTTAAGAAATGTGCTAGTCTTTTTCTTGGAATAACAATGTAACAAAACAGCTAGTCACAGAGCACTGGGTTCGAATGTGTGCGCTGTGTCTGTGAGGTCTTTTCTGACTTAATTCAGTAGCGTTTCAGGGACTATAAGCAGAGGAGAGAGTGTGTGTGTCTGTGTGTTGTATGTGTGTGTTTGTTGCGCTGTGTCATTCTAGAAAAGCGCTTTGAACAGCAGCGTTACGTCAGCCAAAGACGCAACTAAAGCCAGCAGAGTGTTGAGAAGAAGATCTTTATCTCTGTCATGCCACAGGAGAAAAAAGCAAACCACCATGTGTGTCATA
>JAZGTK010018349.1:0-11882 GCA_036877625.1 Ambastaia sidthimunki | reverse complement strand
CATGGCTCTTTATTGCTGGCAAATGTTATGATGAACTATGGAAACCTACAGCACCTGACAATCCTTTAAATGATTCCACGTTTAGAATGAAACAAGCAGCAGGTTTTGTGTAGCGTCGGCCATCTAGTGGATAAATGTAGAATTATTTTCTCTGAACCTTAATAAGTCTCTTTATTTTTAGAATAAAAGCAAGTTTTCAAATATGTTAATTTTAAAATTAAGGGTGCGCCAAGTAACTATCACAATAACCATCCATATTTTTAACACCTTATGCTTTCTGTTGCTGTACAAATTGTGACAAAAACACCTTTGAAAACTTTGAATACACACACCTTTGCAAACTTGTGTGTGATGCTGCATTCACTCATATCAAAGAATTTTAGCTATGACTTTTAAATATTATAGTTCATACAAAACTTGGATTTGAGCTGCTGGGACAGATGGAAGCTACAATCCGATCTCTCTGTATCTGAAGGTTTAGGTTCAGAACTATCTGTCTTTTCTTTTATCTCTCTGAGTGGCTACAGCTGGTCTCCTTTTAAACTTAATCCTGCTCTGTTTGTCCAGATCGTATTGCCAGTTCGTCCACCTTTATCATGGGACTGCTATGTGTGTGTTCCCCTTGAGTTTATGCCAGTGGTCTGGAGTACTCCATCAGTCTGAGTACAAGTTCTGATTTCTTTTAAGAACAGTTTGTTTTCAGTTACGGAGTCCAGTAAATTAAAGGCATTCAGGAATGGACCGGAAGTGTATCCCGGTAACCAAATTCCTCCCTTGGGTAAGGCAGCCAGTGAATTTAGAGAGAGAAGCACAATAGGATCTTACAAAATATGGAAGTTGCATTGCAAAATGTGTAAACTGCACAAACAATGTTGCATAATATGTTGACATGATGTATAAATGAAGTCTTGACAGTTAAATGTTTAAAGGAATTTATTACAGTGTTTCGATAAGCACAGTGGTTGACAGACATCTCAGCTTGAATACCTGATTTATTGCATTAATGTGACATTTCACATTGACTGTAAGTGGCTTTATGTAAAGCAGTTTTACCTGTTTTCAGCATGTGGGCAGTAACTGTGATTTGCAGCTGCTTTGCCCCCATTATGTTGTTTAAACATGATGTCAGGGTGAAACTCGCAATTGGCTCCACTGCCAGTTAAACACCACGTGGTGATTTGTTATTTCTGTTCTTAACCACTTTTCCTGTTGCACTTTTAATAAAATAGTTTTAGCTATTAGCCAATTGGTTCCAAGGTCATTTTTGTTGATGTATGATGTCAGCTCCCCTTAAGTACACACAGGTGTCCTTGAGAGGAATCACAGGTGTAGATCATCACAATAACTATGGGCAGCTTGACGACCAGAAAATAACCAAATACTTCTAAAGCATCTTAATCAAAGCCATTATACTGGGAGATTTATTTCCAGAGCAATTGTCAGTGTGATCAAGGTTAAATCAGTTTTGTTCATTGCCTGAAATCAATTACTAACATGTTCTACTCGTTCAGCTTGAGGAACACATTCACAACACATCATTTTGATCAGTTGTCCTATATCTAACGTTTTGCTTAAAAAGTGTTGTAAAAAAATGCTATTAAATTTGAGCATTGTGTTATGACCTTAAAAAAATGTATAAGAGCTCAATATGCAGACAAATATAAGTAAACCTATTAAAGTTATTAAAATCAAGACCTCACAAGTAATTCATAGTAATAAAATACTAAAAGCTTTGTGATCATTGATATTTAAAAAGTTAACAATACTGTGACGATTCAGTACTTTGGAAGTAAATAATATTATGATTTCCCAATTGTTATTTCAGTTTTTACAGGAAAACAGTGACCGTAAGAGTCATTAAGGTCCTTCTATATCCCATGATGCTCTATTCCTAGTTTGTAGTTTGACTGATGTGATTTGAAACCCAAGACCATTGAAAAGTGTTGTGTAAACTTTAATGTGGGGTTAAACGGACAGAAGCAGCAGGACTGAAGTTCAGGTTGTATCTGCATAAGATACCTAAAGAAAAAGGCCTGATACAGCAAAAAAAAAAGATTATAACAGCAATAACAGTCATAGAGTACAAACACACATTCAGAACAATGTAGCTGAATGTAATACAAGCTGAAACCCTACTGAGAAATACAATACTTCAGTTTCATCATTAAGAAACTGGCGTTTTTAAAATAATCAGATCACAGACAATACAAAAGCTTATTCATATCCTTTTCTCAATCTGATTCCATGCTTTAGGTAATGGTACTACATTGGCATCATATATACTAGCTGCAGCCACTTTAGTCACCAAGCATCAATCACATAGACCCCATCTATCCATGTGGACCTCAGCTAGGTACCATAAAAGAAGCCACAGCCAGGCCATTTACTTCACTATCTGCAGACCATCTCTTAAAATGCTTCAGTGGGAATGTTGCCCCACGACCAAAAAGTCAATCTGGATTTAAGAATTTTGGGTTTTTTTAGATTTATGATGAAGTGCTACTGAACCGCAACTGTACGGAGGCTCTGAGGTGACGTTAATCTGCCTGTCAGCAAACGATTTAAACGACTTCTCTGCATAAAACAACCCCCCTTTAGAACTTCTGTTGTTTTATGTGCTACCACAGACATAATGTAAATTCTACTGTACATGCAGTATTGTGAAGGATGGTCTTTGTTTCCATTTGCAGAAGAACTCCAGCTTTGTTCTAACATTAGGCAACACTTTTACATACATAAAGACATTTATATAAATTAGCAATACTAACTAAACAGGTTAAATCAGACATGAATCACAGACATCACATTGAGGTGTGTACAGTATATCATGTCAGTCAAAATGTCTTCTTGGGATTTGTGGTGGACTATCAAGTGGGCCAAAAAGGGTCTTTCAAGGGATCGTTTGGAGTAAGGCATGGTTGCGGTTTGTGACGTCACTTTTCTGCAGGAAGGTCCACGGTGGCACTTGTTATCTGTGGTAAGGTGAGATGTGGGAATATATGAAAGTGCATGAGGTTCTGTAAGTGTGATGTTGAGGATTCCAAAGGACTGCAAATCAAGGCTGGGCCTCCGTGTTGAGCTCCTTGTCGTAGATATAGCTGCCAACACCACCGGTGTTTACACCTGTAAATCCAACAAATCGGATACGTTAAACTGCCTTGAAACATCTGAATAATTAAGAAAAATAAAAGACTGAAAGTATCTAATATTGCATGAAAATGCCCATTAAGCACAATCGTGAACATACAACATCAATTTTTACATTACAGGCAGATTAATAAAAAAAAATTATCTTTAATGCTAACAAAAACCAAATGTCACATTTGACAAGTTTCAGATAAAAACAAAGATTCAGATGTAATCTCATAGCGCCCCCTAGAGTTGAAAACGGAATACACGATACCTTTTGGTCCATAGAGAACAGCATAACATGGTTTATGGCAGTAGGGCTGACCCTCATGCTTTAACAAAAAACAAAAAAAAACTCAGTATGAATAAATATGCATTTTAATTTAAGCTTTATTACATACAGATTTCCTTCTATTTCAGGTATATATTAAGGAAAATTCTGGCAATTAATTATGTGGTTTCCTGTAAGCAGTATTCATCTGTCCTCACCTCTGCATGACTGCCTGCTGCCAGAGTCTTCTTGCACCTCTCACAGCGCAGGCACGGCCGATGCCAGTCCTTCCCTAATGATGTCACCTTCTCGGCTGCCAGGGGTAAGTGACAAGATGTCATTCTGTAATCTCTGCTGCATATCTGTTATGCATTTTATGTCATTATATACTAGCGTCTACAGACTGTAGACAGGAATTATCATAGACAGGAATGCATACCGAAATACACCTTCTTGTTGCATCTGGGACACAGATTGGCTTCTCCAGAGAAGGTAGTGATGCTTCCAGCTGAAATGAGAGGTGCACAAAAAAACTCCTAAGGCCCCTTTTAGTTTTAATGTTGCATTGCAAAGCATTTTGTATAAACTGGAAGATACACACAGACAGATTGTAAAGACTCTCTCCGGCTTTAGAGAGCAGCCTCAAAAGCTTTTCTGTCAAAATGAATGTGCTGCAACGGTTGCCCTATCACTGGCCTCTGAATCCAACCGCTCTGCATTCAGCTTCAGCAGTCACTATAGACAGCATTAGGGCTGGGTGGTATGACAGTGGAGTATATGTTTGTGTGACTGTAGAAGTGAGCGCAAACTAAATGGTAGATATACTGCAGTTATCAGGTGGCAGGACTGATTTGTTATTACATGTAACATCAACAAATAAATGTGGAAAGATGTAGACAACTCCATACAAGATAAAAAAACTTGTTACTAAATGTGCAAATTCATTCTGATTTTTCTCAGAGAATCGAAAATTTAGCAAACTGATGCCATATATTGGTTTGCATCAATTAAGTTGCAAATAAAAAGTCAAAGCAGTCCAATATTGTAAACCCCCAAGGGTAGTCAGAGATATAAGATTTTATATTCCTGTGTGATTTTGTCTGAGACTTTTTTTTATTTTTGAGACTTCTGAGATTTCTTTACATGGTTACATAGATTCAGCTATTAAAGTAGCTGCTGTTTCATCCTGTTTACCTTTAGATGGTGGCCTGGAAGGGGTCGGGACCCACTTCTCCTGAGGTTTGGGTGCCGAGTCCACAGTGGACGTGGGTGGGGTAGTGTTAGCTGGAGCCTCATACACATAAGAGCCTGCACCTCCGATGTTCACACCTACATATTACACAAGAACCTCATGATTTCGTCTTACACCAGCCACAATGAAAATCATACTAGTGTGTGCTACCTTCATATTTACAATAACTATTGATACGATCTGCAAAATACATTTTTATAGTATGATTACAATTTTCCAAACAATTGTGGGTGTTAAATCTTGTTACACTTTCTGGTTACCAGCAGAGGGCACACTTTAAGTTTGTTGTGTAGCTTACTAAACTGTTTTAAAGCATTTTTTGCATAGTTGAAATGGAAGTCAGTCATTATATAGCATTAACCAAATTGCTAGTAAACGGTCAGAACAAAGTGTGAGACTATGATACTGTTTAAGAGCTACTTATGATGCTTCACTATGAGCTATATTTTAGTATGTGGTGTCTCCACTCACCTTTTGGCCCAAAGAGGGCAGCATAGCATGGCTTGTGGCAGTATGGTTTCCCATCATGCTGTGAGGAACAGAGAAAAAGGCATGGTCAATACTTGAACATTTCAGTTACAAACAAATGGCTATAGGAATTTTAATGCAGGAATACATTGTCCTCTTTACAATCTAGAATCTAACAGTAAAGAAGTGTGTGTGTGTGTGTGTCTTCAGTTACTTAAGTCTAACTGTCAGACTGGACTGCTATCTGTTAAACTTCCTTTTCCTGATAACACTCGCAGCAGTTACTAGGACACTGTCTTTGTTGGTGTATTAAACATTAAACTGATGCATCTTTGTTAGTCTGTTTGTCTGTGGGATATGAAAGACAGACCATACTTCAGTGGCAGGCCCTCCCACAGCCCTACGGTCAGGGCCAATGGCGAGAGAGGGTTGCCATGGGAACCGTCAGAGGGCAGCTGTGTGACCGTTACAGCTGCGCAGGGCAGGATAAAGGAACGGAAGAGGCTAAGAACAGTGGCCTCATGCCAGTTCAGAAGTATGCAAGAGAAAAATGTGAAATGAGCCACACATTTCAAGAATTCCCATGACTCTGATTGAAAAACTTGATCAATATTAAGTTAAAAGAAACTTGTTACATTTGCTAACTACAGAGGTCTGACGGTTCTGGTATAGTTTTATTAGAACCTTAAAGTAACAGTTCCCCCAGAATTTCAGCATTTTACCAACTTCCTGAAGTGTAGCCTCTCACAGCCAGACGTCTATATTGGCATGAAGTCTGGTCCACTTTGCAGCTCATTATGTCAACGAACCGCCTACTTTGATCAGACATTTTTGTGTGATGTATAGGAGCAGGTAAATACAGTATAACATACAGACATAACCCTAAAAGCTAAATAGAGTACACAGGTGTGCTGAAGAATATCTTGTTAGCTAAGTATCTCAAACAAAACCCTTTAATGTCTTTTAATTGGCTTAATGTCATGAAATGGAAAATCACCAGACTAATTCTTCTGCTGAACTTCTCATTGTAGCAAATTTTGTAAACCATTTTGTTTCCCAGACACCATATAAAACCTGTACAGCCTAAAATTGTGTAAATTTTACTATCTAATCTAAAATTTTTTTAGATTAATTTCAGATTAAAACTACTGCCATTTCTTATGTGCAATATGTATCAGACATAAAGGTTTGTGGGCGTGATCCCACCAGACGATCCCAAACCCACGATCATCTCTCATATCAATTCAGCTCTACAACTCTCACTGGTCTCATAGAGATCTCCCAGCCCACACTTTTCCCAGAACCTTCAACTCTCATTTACTGGTAACTAAATCCCAACCTTTCCCTGCCTGTCTCTCCTTACACCCTCCATTCCTGTAAAACCTTTTCTCCCTTACCCTGCCAGAACACGATGGACAGTTAGGGATCATCATTAGATGCTCAAGCACAAGGCTGTCTGACAGAAATGCCTTCTGTCATTATTCATAAAGAAACTGAAGTTTTGACTATATAGTGTTTATATAACATACTGGAGTTCAGCATGGAAAAGGCCTCTTATTAAACAGTGTCTGCTCTGATTCACAAGCAATAGTAAATAATTATCTTCCATAAGAAGAAAATCTAAAGATCTAAAAGGAAAAAAATAATTTTAAAGATTTTCTCACAATTAATACAAAAATTTTAAAACAGAAAGTCCACACTATCCTTTAACAAGCTTGGCAAACTTTGGAAGAAACATGTGGGCAATTCTGATCATTATTAGTCAATGTTTATAATCTTAACCCATCCTCATTCCTATAACATGGAATGGCCAGAAATCAGAACCTCACCATAGCAACCTGACCTACATCCAGATTTAGGCTGATGTGAGTGGTAAGGATGTTAATATGCTTACACAGAGATTAACCAGAGAATTCTTCTTGTAGGGAAAGTTGGATGTTTCCTTCTCTGACCCTCTAAGTGTAATGATAAAAACTTTATGAATCTTCAGGCTGACAGTTATGTAGATTTAATACATGAATCAACAAAGGTGGTAACAGTGTTTTAAACCTATTCGTTAGAGGCTTAAAAACAATGCAATAGTTGCCCATTTTTTTGTCAACAACCCCTATGATGTGTATTCAAGTTTCACCTCTTTAATTTAAAATATTTTTAAACAAGTTTAGCACTATTTTTAAGTAAACTTGTCATTCTTATCAATTAAAAAAAAGGCCTTTTTAGCCTTTTTATCCACTTGAATCATATCATTGGACCTGTAATATCAAGACAATACGCTGGAATCTCAAATCTATGTTGCTGAAGATGATGAGTCCTTTGGCTGTAAAACATCACTGCCCTTTTCCTTACCGTCCACAGCCATGCTGATCTACACACACTCATCACACTGTGATGTAACAGGATGTTGTAAAGGTCATGCAGAATTTCATGTAGTGCAGTGTCACCCAAACAGGAGACTCAGGACATTCAATGCTTTCAGCAGTCAATAAATCATGGAAATTCAAACATTTCACTGCATTGCATTACACACAGCTGTCTGAACAGGAAAGGTATGAAAACTACAGAAAACGCTTTCAGACGGTTCTGTTTGCCTTAAACCTTTTCATGTTTTTATAGGATTGTATAATTTGTATTTACACTACTGAATTTGCAAAAAACACAGAACGCACACACGACCATGTGACATGGGCTTCAGTCCTGCTGCTGGACTCTTCAAATAGAACTGCTGACCCTCTGATTGAAACGCTCTGTGTCATAAAGTCAATACTCAGCTGTTGGGAGTTTGAGGTTCTGTGCTAGACTGCAGAGAGGTTGTGTGTGATCTGTAGCTCTCATTCACTCACCTCAGCATGGCCGCCTGACGTCAGAGTCTTACTGCAACGCTCACACTTCAGACAGAACTTGTGCCAATCCTTCCCCAAAGACGTCACTTTCTCAGCTGGGAGATGAGCAGAAGAGAGACAGAAAGAGAGATCAACAATTGTGAGCCTTTAATTTCTGAAGAAAATGTGAAAGGGGTTTCGCTTTGCAAGACTTCATGCCAACGTTATTGGTTTTTAATGCATTGCTATGAAGCTCAAGTGTGTTCTGTGTAGTTTCTTACCAGCATAAGTTAAAAGAGCCCTTCTTTAAGTCTTTATGACTTTCTGAAACTTAGATATATGACTTGGGTTCCTCCTTTTAATGCAAGTCTATGGGATTTTTGATTACCTGTTTTTAAAAATGTAAGTCTGATTACTTAAAAATTAATGGCACTTAATGGCAATCAATGGAAATCTCTCCCCAATTATTTTTATAAGGCACATTATTTAAAGCATCATTCCTGACCTTGACAGAAACTGTGCATTTGAGTCACATGCCAAAACTAAAACTTATGTGATGATTGTTTAAATAAATTGTTTAAATGATTTTTAATAGTGATTCCTGCTTTCTGAACAAAATTCCTTTCAAAGTACTTGTCTGTCTGATATGGTATAACCCATGTAATTTATATGGATTATCTTATAGGTGTGACTTGCATGTACAGTAACACTTTAATTTGCAGTGTAATGTACTGCTATATTTTCACAAAGCATATAGAGCACAACATGTGTGTCACATTGTAATAATATGCTGTTGGTGCAGATAGTTGAACAGCCCCTAAACACACCCCAACATTTCCTAAGCTTAAGATAAATCTATGGGAAGAAAAATATACCTTATTGTGACAATTTAAAACTTGGCAAAGAAGGAATTTGATGCCAGTTTCTTGGCTATACTTTTCCTTTATTCCGTATTTTTGTAGTTGCAGCTCCTGATTAGTAATGAATGTGCCATGGAATAACATCAAACTTCCTGTCTGAAAATCCAAGGCCCTAAAAAAGCAAAGTATGCGGTGCATTTCCTTAGGGGCTTAAAGCAAGGAATCTCTTACTGTTTTAATGCCAACACTTAGTCTTAACATAGCATTATTAATGGTGTTTTTACATAGTTTTGAGAGCTATGGGAGAAAAAACTAGCTTCACATTTTGAGTGGTGACCTGGGCATTTTTATTCTGACAGTCAATGCAAGATAATTTTACATTGGGTAAAAAATAGACCAGCCTCATTGTCAGAGGTCATGGTGGTTCCTTCCATAAATGAGATGTGTTTAAGTGCAACACAATGAAATCCAGTGGCAGGGGCCTAAATACAGCCAGGAAATAACAACAGCCAACAGAGACACCTCTGGAACCCACTCCTCTATTTCCCCTCCTGTACAATTTCTATAGGAGGGTCCCGGGAGACTTCTCCAGACCTAATAATACTCTTTCCAGTTATATATACTAGTCTCCAGACAATGCATAACCTAACTCTGCTGAGACGACTCTCTCATTCTAGAGGAAACACCTTCTCTTATCAGAACTGGGCACATTCATCCTGAGTGAACAATTGGTTTCCTCCGGCTACCCCCTCCTTCCTTGCTTTCCCGTCTGGAGAAGTATTGTTTTCACTCTTTTAGTCTTGCTGCCCTCTTAGTTCATCTCTTGGGGGGGTCTAGCTCTGGGCAACAGGGTTCGATTTCACCCCAGATGAGAAGAGTTACACAGCCAAATGCAGACAGTAGTACAGCAAAAAAATATTTTTCAAGATGTTCGAGGCAGTGTACTCCTACACAGAGCTTGTAGGAACAATTTGGAAAGTTTGTGTCGGGTGACATATTTGAAAAGAGTTAATCTCTGAGACGAATGTAGAAAATTCAAACAGAAGTTATAACTTGATTTCAATGTTGTCTAAATAAAAAGTGGGGCATGCTTGCCTGTGCAAAACTTACCAACATTATACTGGTGTATTATAGATGGTTGCTTGGACATTGCTATGCAGTTGCTAAGTTGTTGTGGGTGTTTTGAGTGTGCCTGGTGGTGCATTGTTGATGTCTGTATTACACAAAGTCTAAGACTTACGGTTAGGGGTTTTGGAGTAGATAAATTCAAATGGGAATTCAGGATTCCAGACAGTAAGAAGCTAATGCAAGGAAAGAACAAGAACCAGTTCCCTAACCAATCAGTTCCCAACCCTATATGTCACAAGTGTGTGCATGAGATGTGTGACCTTGTGCAGATAAACAAAGCTGCCACTAAAAATGTTTAATCTAGATGATTAGAACCTGGACCACCTCAAGCCACACATTCTTATACTACAATCAAAAGAAAGCAGTGTCTTGGATGGTAAATTGTCCAAGTCCATTGCAGACAAATATCTCCAGGTAAAGATTACAGCAACCTTGTAGGAGTTCCAACAAAATCTGCACGGCCCTTGTTCTAAATCATACACAACCAACACAGAAGTATTCCTAATGGGATTGTGGTATTGTACGTCCTTGCGGGGGGGTCATTCACCCGGAAGACTCTCTACTGTTCAAGGTTGCATTATGGAGTCATGTTACCTTGGATGAAGCATGGATGCACTAAGAACCACAACGAGTGATTTTGTAAGATTATACGAGTGGTTCACGTCATCGGCTCTAATGAACATGGACAGAGGTTACAGTGTCATAAGTACACCTGATCACAGATAATCAGCCTAACTCTTTGTTTTGAGCTGTAGAGGTAATCTCTTTAGTCTCCTGCTTTATTGTTGGTAAATGTCTCTACTGTCCTGCCGGTAAAGGTAACATCCCCTATCAGCAATTAGATCTTGCACATGTTTTCCTGTGGTTTACCCACAACTGCATCCCTCTTTAACAACTGATCCATAAGCAACACAGAGGATTGTTTAATGGGCTGTATCTGTGCCATAAAGGCTTGGTAAATGAAACCGCACTCATGTGAGAAGAACGGCACCTTCACATGAATGAGCTTGTGTCTTCTCAGCAGAAGATGCAGGCTTGGATGTGAGCTAAAGGTCTTGAGTTGTCAGCACTTGTTTCCAAGCTCACTCAAGACCAACAACTTTCTCTACCAAACAAGAGCCAGTTAATCAACATTAATAAACAAGACTCATGAACTGATTTCAAGACTCTTTGGAACATGTCATGCCCATGCCCTGATGAGAAGGCTCTCAAGGAGTCTCACTTTGCCCAAAAACAAGTGAAGAGAAAGACGCATAAGTTACATGGAGTATCTCCATGTAATCGTTCCCTGGGGTGCCCGGTCCGAATCCTGGAGAACCACTGTCCTACAGAGTTTAGCTCCAACCATAATCAACCACATCTGCCTGTGATTTCCAAGTAATTCTGAAAAGCATGATTAGCTGGTTCAGGTGTGTTTAATTAGGGCTGGAGCTAAACTTTGCAGAACCGTAGCCATCCATCTTAGTGGCTCAGAACAAGTTGTGGCAAATTTAATGTCTATTATACCAAACAGTATTGGTTCATGCCCGACTTCTGACCAATCACAATGCTCTGTGTTTAAATGTGCTCAGGCATAAATGAAGTATGGCAGAAGCAAAGAATTTCAGCAAATAACACCCTAAATTACACCCTGTTTCCTTTCTTGAATCTATCATATGGCTTCGGAAGTTTTGGAATATAATTGGATCGTTTTTTGTGTTTTAGTCTTCACTTTGGACAGCCACTGGTCACAGTCAGCTTTACTGTATGTAGAAAAGCAACCAGTACCTTTAGCTAATCTATTATCTTCAACTGAACAAAAAAATCAAACAGGATTGGAATGACATTAGGCCGAGTAAATTGTGACAATTATCATTTCTGGAGGCTGCAAATGGGAAATTCTTTTTTTGGTAAGTTAATTGCGGTCCTTAATTGGGCTATGATCACTGACAAATTAGAGCCCTTACAGAGAAACT
>JAZGTK010018348.1:0-11882 GCA_036877625.1 Ambastaia sidthimunki | reverse complement strand
TAGGGTGTGTCATATACTACTTTTTAACCTTATTGAAAATGCATTTTATTGGTGTGTGGCGTGGCTGTGTGAAATATACTACTAACTATATAATGTAGTGTTTCCTATTAACTGTTAAATATATAATGTAGTATTTTCTATAGTTCTGTAGTATTTTGCCTGATTCCCATTTTGCAAAATGTGTGGGTAAATTGTGCATGTATTTGTAAGTTACTCTAGGAATAATTATTAGTACTTGTTAAGACAAGTAACTTGTTCTGCCCTGTTTGTATTTGTTAGGGGTAATGAGATGTGTGATTTTCACCAGGTGGATAATAAAATTGGCAAACATTTCTCATAAACTCAAGCTGTATCTAAAGGCTGGAGTAACACTTTTGGCATGGAATATTTTTGACTTGAGCCATAAAGCAACCACCCAGATCACTTACCAAAATGTCTAACAGACACCTAGAGAGTTGTTAGACATTTGAAACTTCTCAAATTTCTCGAAATCATTAACTGCATCTTTAATGCTCTGTTGAGCTTCTGTGTAATGTTATTGCTCATAGGTTCTTCTGAAAGATGTTCTATGTTCTCCTCGTTTCATAGACGTTCTGCTGCTGCTCGCATCCAGGAACTGTTCCGCAGAAGAAAGGAAAGACGGGAGATGGAAGAAAGTGAGACCCAGAACATCAGAAGACCCTCGGTCAAGATGGTGTACAAGGGCCATCGCAACTCCAGGACCATGGTAAGCTTACAACAAAAGACATCACAACAGAACTTCTGCAACACCAGTTTATTGAGACCTAAGACCCGCCTCTAATTGTCACAAAACAAACTGTATTGGTTACTCGAGATGTCAATCATATGGTCTTCTCTTCTGACTAGAATAAAAGGCAGAGTGGATGATGGTAAAGACTGTGGCTGTATGAGAGGGCGTATGCAATCATGTCTTGTTTGCAGATTAAGGAATCGTGTTTCTGGGGGAATAACTTTGTGATGAGCGGCTCGGACTGCGGTCATATCTTCATCTGGGACAGACACACAGGGGAGCATCTTATGCTACTGGAGGCCGACAACCATGTGGTCAACTGCCTCCAGCCGCACCCTTACGACCCCAGTAAGCAAAACAAATGCCTAAAAATAACAGAGAATCAGAATAAATAACAATGGAGAGCCATTAAAGTCTTCATTGTGAAATCCTTTTGGAATGCATCTACTGGAAAACTAATTACAGCATCGCTGTAATTTACTGTAATCAGTTTGTGATAGTTTCTGCTAAATACACAAATGACTTTGTCTGTTCTACAGTTCTTGCATCATCTGGAATTGATTATGACATCAAGCTGTGGTCGCCTCTAGAACAGTCACCATCATTTAACAGAGGACTCGCTGAGGAGGTATCACAGATCTGATGAAGTTGAACCTTATCGAGTGTGTTGTACAGTTCTGTTTTCATTATTTAGACTTTAAAATACAACCACCAGACATGAAGTGATGGTTTTTTGCTATGAGATTATTCAAATTCCCAGTAGAGGGAGCCAGAGGTCCAAGCACTGTAATTCTCAGTGGTCATAGAGTAGGCATAAAAAATCTTATCGGCTCCTTGTAGGGATAAAGTGACCTTGTGCATAAATTAGCATAGATTTAAATAGTTACTCTTGTAAATGTGATTTCAGATGTGTTTCTGTGTTATAGGTGATTGCTCGTAATGAGTTAATGCTGGAGGAGACGAGAAACACCATCACCGTCCCAGCGTCCTTCATGCTTCGAATGCTGGCCTCACTAAATCACATCAGAACAGGTGATATTCCTGTGATCAATAACATCTATCAGTCAAAGTCACATTTACATTCATGTAGGGCTCACTCTTAACCAAAGCAACTTTACAGCCCAGTATGGCTGGATCTCTTTATATCTATACTATATGATTTTAATGTGTATTTTAATAAGTGCTCTTTCTGCATTTATAAAACCTTTTAATGATGAAAAATTACAGAGCGCCATTTTTTAAAATGACTATTTCTTAATCAAGAGTTTATTTGCATTAAAGTTGCAATCCGTACCTTTTTGGGGTTAAAAATAAACAAAAATCAAGTTATTGAGCAGTACATCTCAGATTAATTTTTTTTAACAAAGCAAGTAATGAACTGTATACCTGCAGTTCTCAGTGGACGCTTGTACTTTCATTTGTTTTCCACCTTGATGAAAGCGTGTAAAAGTTGACCCCTCTTCTCGTCTTTTTCTCAGACCGTGTGGAGGGTGATCGCTCAGA
Source organism: Ambastaia sidthimunki (assembly GCA_036877625.1). Classification (NCBI taxonomy): domain Eukaryota; kingdom Metazoa; phylum Chordata; class Actinopteri; order Cypriniformes; family Botiidae; genus Ambastaia; species Ambastaia sidthimunki. Next base: position 9,628 of record JAZGTK010018348.1, on the reverse strand, counting down.
AGGATCCGGTCAAGAGAACGACGACGAGCAGTAGCTCTCCTGCTGATGACGACATGTTTTTGCTATATAGTGCTTTTGAGATTTGTACGTAATTTACAAAATAGAATATTTCCTTATTAGTTCTGTTTTTGGCATTGTTGTTTTTTAATAAGACTTTTCTTACGATTACTCCACGAGAGTAAATTGCATCTGGGGTGTCACGAGAGGAACGGATGTATGAAACGGGGAGACGAGTCTGGACGGCTGGTGCTTGAGTATTAAGTGCAATACTGATTGAACGGCGTTATTCGGTGTGAACTCCTATTGTAGCCTCAAAAAAACTCTGTTTTAATACCAGGAATTATGCATGTCAAACATGAGTTTGCTGAAAACATTCACTTAGTCAATAACTATGTTGTGTAAAAAAAACTGTCTTTTTTTGTCATTACTAAATGTTACACAGGGATTTTCTGCCCAACCCTAGTCACAGGTACTACATGCAATATTTCCCAGCCATTATGCATTGTTACACTGCAGAAATGTTTATAAAGGATTATAAAAATGAGTGATGTTGGCTCTGATCAGTCAATATAACCTACAGTTCTGTAGTCCGATGGTTCTGGTGTAGTTGGCAGGATGCGTTTTTCGCTCCTAACAGCACAGATGGCTTTTGTTTTGACAGCTGTTAGCGTGAGCATTCCGCTAAGTGACTTGTGAGTGCTGGGAGACACTCGGGTGAAATATCCATTTAGTGTTCCGTTCTTCATTCAGCACTGTTAAGGAATGTAAGCCATCTCTTTAAATGTTTGTCCACAGAATTTCCCATTTACTTCCAGATACTTTTCATACATGTTTAAACATTAAATGTGTTGTGATTTAAAAATCAGTGGCTGGAAGCTTGTTGAATACTCGTATCGATTTTAATGTCACAGTACAAAAACATCGACATCACTTACAGATTGTAAATAGCAGCCCCGCAGGCAGTGTGTGGTAATCTGTAACCTTTGGCAAACACTTATATAGCCTGTTGATAATGAGATATAAATGACTGGCGTGATTCCACAGGAATGACTAGACCAAACTTAATGATCCTTATTAAACATGTTTTCAGTGTCCACAAGTTTTTGTGTAGTTTAAGTTCTCACATGATTCAAGTGAAATAGTACCATTGTACAAAAATGACTTGAAAACCATATCTTCAGTTTCTAAACACATTTAGCAAACAGATCTGAATCAGATTTTCCACTGAAAAATATTGAAGCTATAATAACATTTAAGGGGATATTGTGCTAGTTTTTGACATGAGGTTTATTATGTCCAACATTTCACTTGTTTACTAAATGATTCTTGTGTGCATCCATTGACTGATTTTTTTGGTTTGTTTTTGAAAGGATTAGCTCACTGTAATCTCTCATTTAAATACCCTCATGTAATTCCAAACCGAATGACATGACAATAGCAAATTGTGACAATTATCTTATTTAGGTGTGTTATTAAGGTCTGAAGTCCTTCACAAGGCAACCACCAAAATGTATAGTGTACAATTTATACCATTTCTTAGCTTTTTCCTCCAAACTGAATGAATATGAAAATGAATATAACAATAAACCTGAAAAGTTAAAGAGGAACCGTTTATCCTGAATATCCTTTCAGAGGAATAATTATTCTGTGTATTATTACTACACAATCATAGAAAAAGTGGTTACAGCTTCTTTGTAAGATCAAAGTAAACATAATACACAGTTCTCAAGAGAGGTAAATACTTAATATATAAGGAGCATACATGAATTTTACAGTATCTTTTGTAATTTTACAAGAACATCAAAAACTGGTGACTTCCTAGTACCCGACCTTTACATCCTGTCCACCACCATCAAAGGTCTTTGGTTTCACCATGGCAATTAGCAGCTGCTCGCTAACACACTCTTAAACGTATATGTAAATTACACATGAACCGCACTGAAAACAACTTAATAAACACTTGCCAATATGTTGACATTTTTAATGACGTTCTGTACCTTTAAGACTGCAGATACAACGATCTGGTCCTTAAGTTCACCAAGTCAAGGAACTACATGGAACTATCACCTATTTGTTCCTGAAGTTCCTCCCCTTCCTCCTCATCATCATCTTTAACTATTCCTTCATCAATGCTCTCCATCCGAAGTCTCTGTCCATCCAGGTAACGAGGACCTCGCTGAGTGTTCCGAACGCTAAACAGACTGGTGGGAATTTGAGTCCATTCTCCAAACAGCTGAATCTTAGCATCGTTCTCTATAGCTTTGGCCAGAGAGGTGGCAAAGTTGTCCAAACATTTGTGGATGTCTGCTGTCACCTGGACTGTTGAAGGATCACCTTCAGAAAAATAAAACATTTGGCTATTAACTCTTTTGTTGAGTGTTTCAGTTTGATGGTGAGTTCCTGTAGCTCAACTGGTAAAACTTTGTGATTCTTTGGATAAAAGCATCTGCCAAATGCATAAATGTAAATATAATGCTTGATTTAAATAATCCTGGTGTGTCAAACAAAGCAGTATAACATTTATGCATTTGGCCAACGCTTTTATCCACAGTGCATTTTAACATATACATGTTTAATAATATATATAATAGGTGTATCGTGACTGTTCCACTGTGTAAGATAGACACATATATATCAAAAGCAAAGCAAAAACTTGAACCCACAACCTTTGCGCTGCAAACAATGCTCTATCAATTGAGCTACAGTAACACTAATACATTATTTGAACAATTCTGTTATATCAAACTCAGTATTAGCATAATGAGGAAAAATGTCCTCACAATCCTACTTAGGAGTTCATCCTAAATGCCTCAATTTGCCTCATGTTCTGTTTTTCAAGTTTTTGCTTTGATTTTGTTATATCTGTATCTATCTTACACAGTGGAACGGTCACGATACACCCATTATATATTCATTTAATAATTTATATATATTCATTATGTATATATTCATTGATGTACATAACGATTTGGGAAAACGTTATAAAGCACCGCACTGCATAAGTGAAGACTCACACTAAACACTCACTTCACTGCAAAATAAGAGCATATTAAATACCTTTTGGGATCTGATCCATTTGGTCCTCAAATGTGACAGAACTTCGTCTCTTATTGGCAGCACTGTGAGTTGAGTGGGAGGGTTCTGAGGTGTAGCTGTCCAACAGCATGACGTCTGTAGCTACAGGGTAAATCACAGCAGGCATCTTTCAATCAAATATCAGTTTTCCCACCACGCACCCCCAGCCACCCACACCAGTCTGGACTGCGGGAGAGCCACCGAATGGCTGTGATACTCTGATTGGCTCCGGGTTTCCTCAAATGGCACAATCTGATAACAAGTCTGAGGCAGCAGAACCACCTCGGCTGGAGCTGTGGGTGTTGCTTCTGTTTTTTTAATTTTAAGACCATCAAGAAAGCAGATATTGAGAAATAATCAAAAGCAACGCTAGCTCTTAGTTCCCAGAAAACTAGTTCCTCAGGCTGTTCCTGAACTCATGTGACTGTCTTTGTTCCACTAAATAACAGAAGGACATTTTAAGCACAATGTTTATGAAGCTCTTATCCATAGTGACAAAAGAAATGAAAGTAAAAAGAGCAGATGCTACAAAGATATAAAAATGAATAAGATCAAAGCGTCATAAACGAACAATAAAAGTAGTTCATTTAATGACTGGAATTTAGGTCTGTTCCTCATATAACTGCTGTTAAAGAAGAATATAGCACACAGATTGTAAGGACTAGTTTTATGGTGCTTTTTGTTATTCTTGCAGCTTAAAAGCACGCATCCCTATTTACTTTTATTGTATCTGCAAAACCACCTAGGAAAATGCCCTCAATCTTCTTTTGAGCTCCAAAGAAGAAAAAAATCATACATGAGGGTAAGTAAATGATAACAGAACCTTCCTTTTGGGTGTCCTGTTCCTTTAAATATGTTTTTTTGGCTGTGTGTGATAAACAGCAGAAAGTTTACCTGAGTCCTGCGTGTAGCTGAAACCGGTGTCTCCCGTGCTGCTGCCACGAGCCAGAAGCTGCCCACCGCCCACAAACATGGCCGTCAGGTGAGGAGACATCCCCAGATCTGTTGAGGTATAAAGACCCTCAGGTATCTCTTCCAAACATCAACATTATAGTGCATACAAATCATGCAGAAATGTTAAAAAACGAATCGCAGATGCAAGCACATCTCAAGTCTCACCCGTTATCCGGTTAGAGATGCTAAACAGACGGGAGTTTCTGTGTCGTGTAACGAAGGACTCTCTGTAATAGCGGTCGCTGAAGCACATGCCCAGCAACTCCTTACGCACAGTCTTGTTCCACACTCCATAAATAAGTGGATGACACACAGCACTGGTGAAAGACAGCCAAGAGACCAGTGTCTCCATCTGTGGAGAAACGCTGTCTTTACCCCACAGGGCTTCAGTACTAATCACCACCACGTACGGACCCCAAGTGGTAAGAAATGTCCCCAACACCACCAGAATGGTCACAAAGGCCTTGCACTGGCTCCCCGAGTAGATCAGGCTCCTGCGGCTACCGCTAGATGAGGTGGAGGTACTGGAGTTCTTACGGCCGTTCTTCTGAGAGCCCGACTCCTCCTGGGCCACCACCACACTACCGCAGTAAACCTTGCGCGCTTTGATGCGCGCCACGCGGAAGATGACCCCGTAGCAGACCAGCATCGCTGCCAACGGTAGAAGGCAGCACCACGTAACCCAGAAAGCGGTGTAGCTGATCTCCTTGTGCCAAGCTGCCGTGCAGATCCATTTGAAGCGGTCAAACTCAAACGCAGACCACCCGAAAAGCGGCGGCAGGCATCCGACCAGAGAATGGAGCCACACGTAAACGATGGCAAGGCCGGCTCGGTTTCCCGTGATTTTCATTGGGTAGATCATGGGATACAATACAGCATAGTACCTAAAAAGAGACAGACATAGCAAACAGATACCCTTAAAAAAAGCCTCTTTTGAGAAGCACATGACTAACAAATAAAATGACAAGGGAGCCTTTTTCCAACATCTTTAAGCTGCCAAAAATGAGGTTCACACATCATCTGTACTGAATATGGTCTTTTAGTGTCTCAGTGAGGTTTGAGAGTATGACTAGGTTTGTGTATTGATAGAGCTCGAGTTGAATAGGTCAGATTCTTTCAATGTGTATCTTATTCATAAACACAGTGGAACCGTTGAAGCAAGACTGGATTTCTAATTCGTAAATAAGTATTTAATTTAAATGGATAGGGTTTATTTTAAAAGACTTATTTAGCAGTCACATTTATCCACTCAATATTTAATGGATAATGTAGAGTTATTTAGGCATCACCACAAAATAAAGAAGAAACAAAAAGTTTATTTTGTGATAGTCTGACTGCCTGTAGATTATTATCCTATTTATTATGTAGCAACTTACCAAATATGTACATAAATGAACATGAAAAATCAAATTGATTTTAAATTAATTATGTAAGAAAAAGGAGTATTACAAGAGACATTAGCAGTAGCACAGTGTAGAAGACTGGTTGTCAATGACAACAGCCAATGAGTCATTAGCATTAGCACAGTGAAACTAGCCCAATGTAGGAAACTAGTTGCCAGAGACAACGGACAATTATACAGTTATGACACGGACATATTTCACTGCAGATGCTGCAACTGACCAATCAGAATCAAGTATCCAGTGCATGAGGGTAACCATGACTAACCTGTCGATAGCAATGGCCCCCAGTGTAAGCATGCTGGACGAACTGACAAGCAGATGAAGCAACGCTGTGAAGTTGCACCACACCACCCCAAACATCCAATCCCTGCGCACCGAGCTGACCGCTACGAAGGGCAGCGTTAGCAAAGACAGCAGCAAATTGGACAAGGTCAAGCTGAAGACAAACTTGTTGCTGGGTGTCAGTAAGTAGGGTTTCTTATACAGCGTCACCACGATAACCAGGTTCCCCAGACATGCCAGAATGGCTATAATGATGATGGAGACAGACTCCAGCACCACAGCTCCACCGTCCTCCACACCGTTCGTGGTGTTGGCCACCGTTGATCCATTCTTAGAGCCGTTCATTATTGGACGCTGCAGAATATCCAGAACTGGACAGACATGTTGACAAACTGAAAGAGATACAAAAGAAGCTGGTTTAGCCTGTAGCTCAACTGCAGGGTTGTGGGTTCGATCTTCAGGGAACATACATACAACATTTAAATGTGGAGCTTGGAGTTTCAAACCCAGTGGGGTAATTCCAGGGTGTTCTGTATGGTTTAACAAAACAAGATGATTTCATTACAAAGCCCAATAGATTAGTCACATTTGTACAATGTGTTATTTGTTACAGAACTGAGCTGTGAAGGATTCTGGGATCATTTGTGCTCAGATTTCTGCTATAAATAAGACGCCTACACGTTCACACGTTACAAAGTGAACACAAGATAATCTTGATATTCACACACTAATATATAAGCTCTCCTCTGCAAAGGAAACCTGTCTAACAAATGTATACCCAAGAACGTTCTCAGAACATTGGCTAACGTTCTCTAAACGTTCTTAGGAAGTTATCAAAAACGTTCTTGCCGTAATGTTAGCAGAACGTTAGTAGAACGTTATATATCACATATCAAAAACGTTATTTATAGGTTGTTAGTAAAACATTAAAAACATTACACGATTTAAAGTTTGAGTAATGTTCCCATAACCAAGCAATAGTGTAAATACAACATCTATAGAACTGGACGTTCTGAACGTTTCTAGAACTTTCAAAGTAACACTTTAACTTTTAAAATGTTCCTATAACTGTTAGCTGGGTAAATGTATTAGATGTTTTGTAATTAATTTAAATAATGACACATGCACACTTTTTCAGCTGCATATTTAATAAGAAACAGTTTGTTAGGCTTTTAAAGACAAAAATAAATTTGACACTTCTTGGTTGTTACACTTAGTATAAATGTATTATGGGAATAGCTGAAGAAACGGTAAGAAAGTCTAAGTAAATGTTAGGAAGATGTTCACGGAGTCTGCCATGTCTCTTCAATACATGAATGATCGTGCAGGTCTAATGAACGACCACACGGATACAATCTGCGAACGGCTCGAGAGACAAGCGCAACATTTCCAACTAGCGCAACATGCATTGCACAAACTAAACTAAACACCGCATCCGTTGCATCTAAAACCCACAGTTTAGCCACAATATAAGGACAGAATGGTGGGATAACATACCGGGTTTTTAAGGCCAGGCAATGTCCCGCTAAAGTCGAGTACTCGTAACTTTCTCCGCCCGGCTTTGTTAGTGAACGGCGACTTTAACTTTAATCCCAAAACTTTCTCACCTCCTGCAAGATCCGCAAGATGCCGGGAATTGTCACGATCTCATGGCAGAAGAGAATTTCCGATGTCGGATGTTTGAAGTTTCACAGTTACAAAGTATCAGAATGAATCCACCGATGTTCATTTGTTGCGGTTCTGCGGTCGGCGGTGAATAAAGGGGGGCAGAGCTGACGTCACAATGGCGTCTTGAAACTTCCCTCCATCTCTATACAATCCAGAAGGTGGTCTCACATCTATCTATCTATCTATCTATCTATCTATCTATCTATCTATCTATCTATCTATCTATCTATCTATCTATCTATCTATCTATCTATCTATCTATCTATCTATCTATCTATCTATCTATCTATCTATCTATCTATCTATCTATCTATCTATCTATCTATCTGTCTGTCTGTCTATCTGTCTGTCTGTCTTTTCCCAGAGCGTTTAAAGTAGTGCTACTTATAATACGGAAATAAAAAAGATAGAAAATTAGACAAGTGTGCAGTAAATAAAATTAAGTTGAAAATAAGTTAACAAAAAGTACAAAAAAGGTGATTTAAATAGGAAACAGATTTGAAAAACAGCTCCAGTAATAAATGTTCCACGTGTAGCCTGCACATTTTTATTTATAGTTTTATTTACGTCTAGACTGGTTTGCTCAATGTGAGCGAGACATTTGGAAATGAATTACATGTCACATCCCATAATATGGTTTAAAATATTGCGGTTGATTATGAGAACTATGGACAGTGTTATACAAAGGATCAAACAGAAACATTGTCCAAAACCACAAAGGTGGATCCAGTATGAATGCATTATTCCCATTAAATCCATCTGTGGCTAGTTAATATCAAAGCAGGTAGAATTCAACTAGCACGCAGGACTATGTCACGTGTAATCGTACAATTAAATACATTTTACACAAATGAAATAATAGACATTTGTTGCCATATCAAATCGTTTGTTGTCATATCAGTGTAGAGTTCAGCATTTATTCAAAATCACAGCCAAGCAGCTCAATCCTCATAGTGATGCCGTTCTGCCATCGTTTTGGAATAACTCGGATAAATCTGGAAAATATTGGAGGGAAAATGTAGTTCTTGACTTGGCCGTTGTTATCTGTGTTGCCTTGAAATGTCTGTGAAAATACAGAAAGTCACTGTATTATTACCGAAGACACCATAGATGTGCATGAAAATTTGATCCATAAAAGTCGGGCACTTACCTTCTGCTCATAATCCTCGTCATCAGTATATTTGGTCCATATCCTGCCATCATCACTAAACTCTAAAGCAAATGCTGTCACAAACATCTCTGTACCTAATGATTTGGCCCCTTGTGTTATAATTCCAGTTATCTTCTTCTCAACAGTGAGTTCCACCTGGATCCATTGCTGCATATCATTGTTCTGTAAAATTCATTGGAAGTTCATGGAAGTTGATCAGACAGTATTGACAGTGTGTGTTAATACAGGCGTTTGGTATCTACCTTGGCTTGCCAGGCATTGGTGGTTCCTTGTTTATTTAATCGTGCGTACCAGGGATGCCATTTTCCGGTGTACCAACTGGAAGCCACAGAACTGGCAGTGATCTGATTATCTGAAATAAATCCACTTTGCATTCCCATTGGCACAGAGCAACCTGCCAGCACAAGGAAGCTTGTTTCAGTATATGTGAGCGGTTTAAATCTTTATTGTTTCTTATTAACCAATGTGTCTCCATACCGTCAAGCTCACAGCCAAAGTACTCCAAACGAAGAGTCGGATAGTTATAAGCATGTAAAGGATGCAGCCTCACATATCGACCAATCAGAGGTGGGAAAAATACATTCTCCTTCACCTCATTAGCATCACTGTTTCCTTCAAAAGTCTTTCAGACACAGATAAATAAATACATAAATGTTTTGTGCAAAGCAAATGTTGAAATGTGCATTCAGTGTATAACTTCACTTGCCTTTCTGATAGCATCACTGTCTCCCTTATAGAAGATCCATTTCTTTTTGTCTGTGCTGTAGGAAATGGTGTAGTTAAGCACAAAGTTTGATTTTAAGAACTGCTTGGCTCCTTGTGTGGCGACTTTACTAATCACCACCGGCCTCTGAAAGTCCACCTGGAACGCAGCATACAGCCTCAACTTGTAACTGCTCATTAGCATTTCTTTTTTTACCCAGTTAGCAATTTCTGTTGTAAGAACGTTTTCATAATGTTTCCATTAAGAATTGTTGAACTGTTTAAAACATCCAGTTTTTTAGACATTGTATTAACTAACAACTTAAGATTAGATTAATATTTGTGATATATGATATATTACATCAAAAAACTT
>JAZGTK010018347.1:0-11882 GCA_036877625.1 Ambastaia sidthimunki | reverse complement strand
ACAGAAGACCCACAGTTTGTATGTGACCACTCTGTATTTTAAAAATCATCACATTGGTCAATCTACACATCAGACTATTGATTTCATTCATTATTATACTTTTGAAGTGAATTTCACAATAAGATACTCACAGCATCGGCCAGGTAAACCCATGATTGAGTTATTGACGAAAGTTGAATCGGTTGTAGGACATTGCGTTGAGCATGCAAGCGGTGAACGGAGTTATAGATGAGACAGAAGATGGAAATAAATCTGTTTAATAGTAATATGTCATCTGGGGTTTTTGTGTTAGTTATACACGCACGGAATTATTCTATGGAGGCCTTTTAGCAGACACAGGACAGACTCTTCATGTGAGGATACTCAGTGGTCTCCCTTTTATTATATATATCCCAGGAAAATCGCCAGTATTTTCCCACCGCCTGAGTTTCGGTTTTTCTTTATATGTTCCCGGTTGTGATCATCTTCGGAAGGCTTTCGCTTCTTTCCTATAGACGAAACGAGCACTGGCTCATCGATGCCATCAAAGTTGTTCATTTTATTACGCTGAAAACACCCCTTTAAAACACTACAGTGTTTACTGACAGGGCGCAGCCAGCACAGTTTGCGTGTTGGAATAGTGCGCCGTGATTGGTCAAATGGATATGTTTCGTTTTGCTGAAAATCAGGACTGGCGTTTATCGCGTTTTGGGAAAAAAGGGAAGAAACAGTGCAGGAAAACACGGCAGATATCGCTTTTTTTTTTTAAATTGATGACAGAACTTTGAATAGACAGCAAATGTGAAGCTTATTTTGGCAGTATTTCAATTCTTTTTAAATTGGCGTTTATCCCATTTTGGAACCAAACTCTTCATATATTACTTTTAGCATGTACTGATCTAAACATTTTAACTCTTTTAGCATAATGCTTTTTAACAAAATAGAACATTTTAAGTGTATACTTCTTAATCCATCAACAGTTCGAAACAATGAAACAGTCCTTCCAAAAGATTTTTTCAGCAATATACTCTTCTGTTAATCTCCTATCTATGGGGGATGGGGTGGACTGCCCAAACCCTCCGCCTGAGTGTGGGGATTATTCTGCCCCTTTACTCACTCAGTTTCTGACTCTGAACAAACAAAGTCTTTCAGGTACGCTGGACGTACCCTAGTTCTGGTAGGAAAGCGTCTCTCATACACTGGAGTCTGCTGGCTACTTTCCCTCTGGATCTCAGGTGTGACAGGTACAATCATTGCTTCAGAAGATTTTCCTGTGTAGTCTCTGGTAGGTCGGTAGGTTTTTCGGGTGTCTCAAGAGTCGGAGAAAGGTGGTACCTGTTTTTTTCGCAGGGTGCTCCTGGGCCTCTCGATGATGTACGGTCTTGGTGTGCCTGCCGCCTACACAACTGTGCCTCTCTCAAGCATGTCATTGATCCACACTTGATCTCCAGGTTGCAGTTGTGGCATGTCATGTGCTCGGTGTCTGTGGTTGTAGTTTTGTTGCAGTTTTTGTCTATTTCTGTTTTTAGCTTCTCCATGTCTGCACCTCTCGGATTGAGCTGAGATAGAATGACAGGAAAATATTGTGCCTTTTACAAAGTTAAAAAAACTAACAGGATGCGCGTTCTGCCTTCTCTCACTCCATGGAGTACATTCTGAAGTGCATTTGAAAAGGAACTGTAACTTTGCGAATACTTGTCACACAAACACGAGACATATATCTGCAAAAAGCTTAGAATGTCTATTTAAAAATGCGTTTTCATGCATTCACTGTAAAGTGAAATAAGGACATTTACATCCCACATGTCCAGGAAACACAGACAGTGTTCCATAGACAGTATAAGTGATGTTTATAAGGAGACAGTTTCTCAGTCTCTTGAAACTGAACCTTTAGTTACAGGCCCTACAGAGAGCTTTAGCTTTCTGGTAGAGCACTGCGTTAGCAGTGCAAAAGTTATGGGTTCAATCCCAGGGCATGCCAGTACTGATAAAAATGTATACCTTGAATTCTCTGTAAGTCATCTGTCAAATGAATAAATGTAAGGTGTCCTCAAAAGATTTTTTTGGTTGCGATTGGGAGGACAGGTATTACAGCATCAATAGCATTGCTGATTTTTGAAATGTTTAGTTCTAAAACTGTAGTTAGTCTCCATGCCTCTAGAGGCCCCCTGTGTTCCCCACTGCATTAGTTCTTGTGTGTCCTTGTTAACATTATTTACTTCACCTGTGCCTTGTTTCCTTTAGATTATTTAGTTGCGTTTGCTCCCAACTTGGTTTTTGAATTGTGGCCGGTAGTTTCTGCTGGCTTCATGAAGACCTACCCAGCTGTCCTAAGTAAAGGTTTATTTCGAGTTACTTGTGTTTGTCCTCTAGTTTTATTTTCTCCCCCCGTGGAGTTGTTTGGTTTTTCCTTGTGCTTTATATTTGAATTTGAATATATTTAAATCTCTGTTGTTATAAATACCTTGGTCCGGGAAGAACTTCTGTTTTTTTTTTTTTTTTTATAAATCTTTATTTATGTGGAACATCGCCTTGAGTGTTTCGCTTGGGTCTAACATTTCTGCCTCTGTGGCTCTCTCAACCATCACACCAGAACCTCACATTAACACCCTGCTCTTCTTCCCTTACTGTAGAGGCAGTAGACGGTCACGCCATTGGACCTGGAAAATCTGAATCATCTGAAAACCAAGGGTTCCCCGAAACATCTATCCCCTCTGAGTACCACGATCTCTTAGAGGCTTTCGATAAGGTAAAGGCAGCCCAACTTCCTGCTCACCGAGCCACCGACTGTGCTATCGACCTGGTTCCTGGTTCCACTCCACCTCAAGGAAGAATCTTTCCCCTATCTCAACCCGAATCAACAGCTATGAAAAACTACATTGAGGAGGAGTTAGCTAAGGGATTTATCCGCCCATCCAACTCACCAGCCTCAGCAGGCTTCTTTTTTGTTAAAAAGAAAGATGGGAGCCTGCAACCTTGCATCAACTATCGTGCATTGAACGATATCACCATAAAGTACAGATACCCATTACCCCTAGTACCTGCTGCTCTAGAACAACTATGACAAGCCAAAAACTACACGAAGCTAGACCTACTCAATATCGCATATAATCTGATCTGAATCCGAGAAGGAGATGAATGGAAGACTGCCTTCTCCACTGCCTGTGGACATTATGAATACTTTTGGACATTTGGACTTGCCAATGCCCCATCAGTGTTTCAGTCTTTCATGAATGACATTTTTAGAGACATGCTTGAACAGTGGGTAATTGTATATATCGATGACATTTTAATTTTTTCTAACACTCTGTCAGAGCACATTTCACATGTCAGAGCTGTCCTGGAACGCCTTATCCACTATCACCTGTACGGTAAGGAGGAAAAGTGCGAGTTCCACACCACCAGCACTACATTCTTGGGGTATGTTATCAGTCCTGATGGAGTCACCATGGATGACCAGAAGGTAAAAGCAGTTTTGAATTGGCCTGAACCACATACTGTGATAGAATTACAATGTTTTTTAGGATGTGCTAACTTCTATCGAAGATTTATCCGAAATTATAGTCTGGTTGCTGCTCCCCTGACCAAGACCAAAGGTTCTAGAATTCCCTGAAGTCCTGCTGTGGAGCAAGCATTCCAAACCCTCAAGGCCAGGTTTACCTCTGCACCTGTGTTACACCACCCCGATCCAGAACTGCCCTTTATCATGAAGGTGGATGCTTCCAGTACGGGGGTAGGAGCAGTCTTGTCCCAATGATCTGGTTCACCCACTAAAATGTATTCATGCGCCTTCTTCTCCAAGAAACTGACTCCTGCTGAAAGAAACTACGATGTGGGTAACAGAGAGCTATTGGCTATCAAGCTTGCCTTAGAGGAGTGGCGACACTGGCTGGAGGGAGCCAAACATCCGTTCCTCGTTTTCACTGACCACAAGAACCTGGAGTATCTCAAATCTGCAAAACGTCTCAATCCTCGTCAGGCCAGGTGGGCGCTATTTTTTACCCAATTCAATTTCACTGTCACATCGCCCAGGTTCCAAGAATGGGAAAGCAGACTCCCTATCACGCCAAGACATAAAAGAAGAGACCAACCTTGATCCTGAGCCCATCCTGTCGCACAGAATCCTCGCCGCCCCTGTACACTGGGACATCATTACTGAAATTCAGGCCCTGAGTGAAGGTGAGACACCTCCTGATGAATGATCAGTTGTTTGTTCCCATTCCTCTCAGAGAAAGAGTCATGAAAATGGTCCATGAAAGTCCCAGCTCTGGTCATCCTGGAATTGCTGCCACCCTAAACCTTCTCCAAAATCGTTTCTGGTGGGAATCCATGAAGCAAGACACAGTAAAGTTCATTCAGGCCTCCACTATCTGTCAGATGTCCAAAAGTCCCAAACAACTTCCATCTGGTTTGCTCCAACCGCTACCCATACCCCAAAGGCCCTGGTCTCATATCGCACTCAACTTCATCACAGCTGCCGTTTTTTACTGTAAAATTTATGATTTATTTTTTACAGTGCATTTATCTATGTCAGCAGACATCCCAGGCCAAAAAAAACTTTTAGAAATGGCATCTCTGGTCTTTTTTGTCCAGTGTGAGCACCTGTGGGCCTGTCATGAAAGTCATTAAAAATGGCGTTAGTCTCCTTTGTGCCTCTGACAACTTTTGTTTTGATGGCCTTTCCGTGACCTTTCAAGAAGTACAGTGCTCCATCTATAAAATAAATTAGAAATTTACATCCAATATAATAAACATTACTGGGTCAGCATTTAAACATAGACCGCAGTATATTTAGAGCACAATGATTTGGCCTGCACGATAAACCAAAAATCCACACTAAAACTTACCTACCAGAACATATTTTGAAGCCTTTCATCTAATTTTGTTTTTCTCTTTCTTTGTAATGTTTGGCAGATACTGGCCTTTTGTTTTGTAGCACAGAATTGTTTGATATAATTCTTGATCCATGTTCTGCTGTTTACATCGCGATGTCGCTACCGTTTTCCAGGGTCTTATGGGGATGCCACAAATGTGACGTCACATAGGTATAATGACAATGTAATAACATAGGCTACAATAAACGCATTTAGCATATCATGCGGTTTATATGAACAGAAATAATAATAAAATGACTTCACATAACGTAATCTTCATTATAATGTATTTACTTATCATCACATTGCGGTGTAATTATGTAAACTATGTTAAAACTGTTACACTAAATGTAGAGACAAATGCAATTATGTAGTCTACTTATGCCTACATTTCTATTGATTTCATATGCAAATAAGCAGATGCAATTAAGTGCAAAATAAATTTAGTGTAAAACTACAGTAGCATATTGAATAATATATTCATAAGAGTGATATATTAATTACAGAAATATATGCATTAAAAGGGGTTGTATTTCTCAAGATTCAAAGTGTTTATTGTCATCTGCACAGTGAGGAAAACCGAGATTCCCTGTACAATGAAATTCTTTCTTTTCTGTCAACATTGAATGCCAAGATAAATGAAAACATAATAAAGTGTAGCTATGTTGCAGAAATAGAATATACGAGGGGGTGCATTTCCTGGCAGACGGGCTGTCCATGAAAAGCACCCCTTCGAAAATGTGGCTGTGTTGGTACCAGCGTCAAATGCATTTGAGGGTATAGTCGTAGGGCCGATGTAATGAAGTGGGGTGTGTGTCATGTTTGTAGCACTTTCCTAGAGGGAGATATGAGGGGGTGCCTTTTCTGGCAGTGGGGCTGCCATAAAAAGCACCCCCTCCAAAATGTGGCTACGTTGGTGCCAGTGTCAAATACCTTTAAGGGTATAGTCGTAGGGCCGCTGTGGTGAAGTGGGGTGCGTGTCATGTTTGTTGCACTTTCCTAGAGGGCGATATGAGAGGGTGCATTTCCTGGCAGAGGGGCTGGTCGTAAAAAACGCTTACATTTGTTCTGTTTAAGTGTGTGAGCTCAGAAGAAGCATATTCAAAAGCCCATTTTTGAAATAACATCCAATCTAAACAAAAACTCAATAAACTTTATTTTTAATTTCACGCAAACACAAAATTCCAATGTGTTGCATGATGTTGTTGATACATTGTTACAGTATGTGCCACCTTACAATTTTTTTATAGGCTGAAATAATCCAGACAAACAGTAATATTTGACACGCTGAGAACATCTATTGTATTTTAAGACAGCATGCCTAGTCCTGTTGGTACACACTTACAGACAATATTCCACCATACTTACTAATTATATCCATACTTACTAATATATATCTTATATCTATACTTTAATGAGAATAAATGTGACGTAGAATGCAAACGCTAATGATAAGGGCAGCTGTTAATTCTTTTCTTTCCGTTGTGAGGCGTATATCTCCAAATGCGTGTTCCTGCACAGGGGTGCTTTTTTCGGCACAACACCAGCTATAGAAAAGGCGCGACCTTTATTAATGCAGTGCACGGTTGTTTGTTTGCCACAATTAACTAAAATGCTTTTGGCAGACGGCGACCATATTTTATGACGGGATAGAGCTCGAACCGGGCAGAGGATTGAGGTGTATCAAAAAGCTGCGGAGGCCATGGAAACGCAAACCAGTGGCCTGATAGAAACTGCTGAAGCTGACTGAGGGCAGCGTTGGTGAACAAATGGATGTCAAAAGGGATAGATAACAAGGCTGACTTAAGAAATCGTTAGCCCATTTCATTGCTTCAGAAATGCTATCCAAAAGCTATCCATAAAGAATTTCGTTTTCTAACGCATGAACAGAAGAGGCGAGGGAGAGCAGATTGACGATGAAATGGTGGCCCTGGGGAATTATGCGCGTGCACGTTTAAATGGCCAAACAGGGAAAAAAAGATTGGGTTTGGAGCATAAGGGCTAAATAAGAAAGTGGAAGCGACCAGAATGATTGTTTAATTCCAGGCTTTATTCCCTAATGAGAAAATTGACAAAGTCTGCAAACACTTTTTGAACTCTAAGGAGAGTTTCGTACATTTTTTAAAAATAATTGTTTTATTGCTTGGTCGATATCGTTATGCGGACAATATTCTTCAAGAGGAATATGACCATTAATGTTAATAAACAGAGAATTGTAAGAGGCTGAGAGATCGATTATCAAGCTTTTTAAATTTTCTAATGACCAAATCAATGATGCTGATATGCAAGCATTGAAAAAGAGCCGTTTTAAAGCCACAATCATGAAATCGTACTCACCTTTTTACCAGCTTGTCTACTACTTCGGGCTCTGCTAGAGCAGACTGAGGATCTGATAAGAAATATATTTTAAGTGGATGGTGGGTGGCTGGTGATGCGATGGTGGAAATATGATGGGCGTGAGAGGTTCGGCCGGGAGAGAAACTGAGGCGCGGCCCAGACTGATGAGGGCCTGCTGCGGTGGCAAGGCACAGTTTGAAAACTAGATGTCAGAGTTTTGTAGGGCTTATCTTAATATTTTTACATTGAATTTTGTATTGTAGGAATAGCTGGAAGAGACTGAGTGAAAGTTGAAAAATGCGGTGGCTGTCTCGCTGGCAGGGATAAGGCTAGAGTCTTCACATTCGTGAAGTTGAGCAGAGATGTCCGATTCAGAAGGATCGCTCCTAGGGCTAGGATTTTGGCTTGGATGAGCTTCAGCAGATAGGAAGAACGATTTCTGACATGACAACAAATGGGTGTAGCCAATTGCTGCAAAAACTGTAACGAGACAGAGGTGATGGATGGCTATATATATGCACAGCTGTGTAATGATTGATTGGATTACATGACCGTGTTCCTCCCGGACCTTGGTAAATAAACATCATAAAATGATTACTGCCGTCTCTCCATCACTCTCCAGACAAAATGCAGCTAAAAATGTGCAGTCAACATGATAATCAATGCACATTTTGGTATAACATTTAAGCAGAAAATGCTACAAATAATCGCTGTTGCTGGCTGTCCCATTTAAACCGGATGACTGCGTGGATTTGTTTGGAACTATTGAGAGCTACACGAACACGTAACACGAACACAATCGACGGCTCTGGTTCCAACCCTGAAGCTGATTGACAGGTTTGTGTGCAGGGCATGCAAAGAGAATTGCAATTGCCTATGAGTTCTGTCAGACTCAATAGAAGATGCAGAGGAAATGAAATAACAAAGGGGTAATTAGTGGTGGTTGCGCAACAAAGCATCACTCTCTTGCATACTTAGCTCCACTTAGCAAGCAGCAACAAATGATATTACGTGTGATATTACAACTTTATAGCCACACCTTGGCAACCAGTTGCAGTACTCTAGCAACCAAACCTTAGACTTCCCTTGAAAAAAATCCCATAGACGTAACATTGGGCAGGTCTTTGTGATGTCATAGCTCCTGTCAGAATGTCGTAAAGTCTTAGGGGTGGGCTCATATTACTCGGCTTAGTAAGCAGAAACAAAAAGTGACATTTCAAGCCACGCCCTAGCAACCACTCCATTGACTTCCTTTTAAAAAGATTAGAGGCATCAGAACATCGTACAGACAAGTGGATGGTCTCTTTTGACTTAGACTGGCAAGTAGTCTTTAATTATTACCATGAAAACTGTTCTGTCATGCCTCAGCAACCATTTACAGCACCCTAGCAACCAACATGGATTAGCTATATCTCAGCACCAGAACATCACAGAGACATGGGAGTTGGCTCCTTTGATTCACATACACATCTGTCTATTGTTAACTTTCTAGCTACACACCATATCTCAGCATTAGAACATTTTAGAGACGTGGGTGTCAGTGGGCTTTAGGTATTGCAATGGCAAGTTCTTGACCACACCCTAGTGTAACAAATGGGCTGAAGCAGTGTTACAATCCATATGTGGTTTAATGATGAACACACAATAAAACATACAAGGGGTAAATTTAAAGACAGAGATGATTAATCATGCAATGGGTCATAACAATAGGCAGTCCAACCAGGCAAACAATCCAAAGGGTAATCCACAAGCAGAAAACAGGTAAACAGGCAGAATTCAAGTAACAGGCAGACAGGCAGATAAACAACGGGAAACACTTGGTATGCAGGTAAACTGGCAATACTTCGCAAATTATTAGCACATGGTTTTGGCTTAAATAGTTACAAACAGGAAGTTCATGTAGAAGCAGACTCTGCTGGCGTGACATTACAGAACTCCCCTCTTTAGGAGCGACTCCTAGCGCTCAACGTGGGTGTCCCCATGGTCGTGGAGCAGGTCTGTCGGGTCTGGCTCGATGAAACTCCTCCGTGAGTGAGGGATCCAAGATATCACAGGCAGCCACCCACGTTCTCTCCTCAGGTCCATACCCTTCCCAGTCCACCAGGTATTGTAGCTGACCCCCTCTGCTTCTTGAGTTCAATAACTCTTTCACCTGGTAAGCTGGAGTTCCATCAACATCCAGCGGTGGTGGTGGTTCTCGAACCTTATTGTTGGGGTCAGCACCCGGGTGGACAGGTTTGGAGTGAAACATGGAAGGATGGAGAGATACGATAATTAGCAGGAAGCTCTAATTGGTATGTGACCTTATTCATTTGTCTCAAAATTTTAAAAGGACCAACATACCTTGGGCTTCCTGCCGGGTAGCCGCAACTTGAGATCCCTCGTTGAGAGCCAGACCCGTTGTCCTGGTTGGTAGGGAGGATGTGGGCGACATTGTCTGTTTGCTTGAAGTTCTTGTGCTGTCACTGCTCTCTGCAGACGCACATGGGTGCTGGCGTGGCATTACACCTAGTGTAGGGGTGGTTCCTCTTGCTCCACCTCATGTCAATCATATCCTTTTTATGATTTTTACCATTTACTAAGAATCAATAAATAATCAGCATTTATGTTTAGCATGATTCATTCATTTATGTTTAGCATGAGTTAATATACTGTATATTGAGAATAAATTAGCATTTAACCTCATGTGATTATTTTTAATTAGCATTTAATCTCGTGATAAATTTTAAGAACAGCTACATGCTTAGGTAGTAGTAAGATGTCTTTATTTGGTATGTTAGGATTCTGTAGGACGTGTGTATGTCTAACAGTTTGAAATACACTTCCACTATGACTAAGCGTGTTCAAACCTTTGACTGTAAGATAAAACATGTTATCACTATGCTTTGAGTACAAATGCCCCGGCCTTGAGAAGCTGCAATTGTATGTGTGTGTGTCTATGGTTACAGGGATCAGCGAAGCGGTGATTGATATTCTGAAAGACGGATGCTGCATCTATTGATACTCTGGACATCTATAGAACAAGCAATAATACCATGTCTGCACAATGCTGATATAACAAAATATTAAGCACTGTATGTCCCAGTATGGCGATTGTTAGAAACTATCTTTATCTTCTCCAATCCTGAGGGCAGTAACAAGATGTGTGATGACGTAGTTAGTTGACTCTGTTAGTACAAAAACTGTTTATGTGACTGTCACGGTAGGTTGGCCTACGAACTCCTTAAGAGTGTGAAGCTGACTTTTGCTGGTAAAGGCTCCAAAAAGAATATTTAATTTTTTTTAAAATATTAATATTTTTAAAAATATTTTATTGTAAACTATTTTAAATTATATATATATATATTGTATCTTTGACTCCTTGCCTTCATTCATCATATCTGGTCTGCGGGTCTTTAACTGTACATTCCCCTACACTAGCAACAATTTAGATCACCCTAGCAACCTCAACACCATGAATTGGCCATATTTTACTGTATCCATCATTCTAGCATCAAGCTAGCTTCATGTTACTTCATGCTAAAACATGCTAATATCATGCCAAGTTATACTAACATCATGCTAAATCATGCCAGCATTGTGTTAAAACAAATTAGCATCATGTGTAATCATCCTAGCATCATGTTTTACGACAGTCATTTATTGTTTACATTGCACAGTTTCTTGACACAATATAAAATTAGATTTTAATGTGCTGAATAAAAAACAGCTTCATTGGGCATAAATATGTGATTGTAACTTAATTGTTGAAATCTGGAAGCCAGCAAAGTAATCTTTTGTATTTATTAGGTCTTTACAATTATTATTTTTAACCTGTATTTATTAAAACGTGTTAAATCATCATCATTAGGAATATGCAACAGCCATAATAGTCATTACAATTCAAGTTTTATTTTCTTTGATGAAATCTAAAAGCCTAACAAAGAAAACATCAATATTTCTTGACAATATACAATATCATATAATATTACACAGCATATGTTAATAGTAATATAAGTTTGCTGGTGGTTATGCCGTAAGTTAGTTCTACCTGTCGTGACATTCCCTATCCTGCCCTCTCTTATAAAATAGCATCTTAATCACAGTAAAGCGATTCATTAAACAATGCCTTATTTCTTCACAAAAGTAGTTTATGCAGCGTAGGAAGTTTCTCCTTTGACTCAATTTAAAAATAATGGTCTCTGGTCTCCCCCTGGGCTTCTTCCTGTGTTATGTGTTTTTATGATTGCAGGCTTGCCTTTGAGAGGCTTTGTCAGAACCAATGGAAATGTGTTCCCAGGCTGTGTTCCACTTCCCTTTAAGACACACTCACAAACATCCCTCTGAGGAAACTCCGCCTCCATTTTGAAGTGCATTCCACTTCTTGAAGTGGACGTGGGAAGTTTATATGGACAGACCTTGTTGTGGCTAAACTGCAGTCTCTAAGTTCTTGCAGATAGTTGATTTCAAAGAAAGCTCTCGGAGTCAGAAGTCCCAGGTCTCAGAAGATGTACTTTATTGCAAAGCAGCAAAGGGAGATGCCAGCTGCTCATCTTAATATTACAATGCTGAACTATATATCGTTTTTGTTGTCATACATTCCAATGAGGATTCACCCAATACTCTTATCCTTTTTTGCTTCTCCTTGTTGTTTTGCCACCATTATTTTTTAATATCCATAGCAGTGGGATCTAATGGTGGAGAAACGCCAAC
>JAZGTK010018346.1:0-11883 GCA_036877625.1 Ambastaia sidthimunki | reverse complement strand
GTGCATTATCTTTGTTCATTGTGGATCAGCTACGAAGAATGACAGCTCAGAAACATAAACACGGACTGCTGGCTATTAAAGAGTTGGAGAATATTCTAGACACATGTCAACTTGATCTCACTGCAGTCGATGAGGTCTGGCCGAACCTATATATCGGAAACGTGTAAGTCCAGCATAACTGATGTGATGTTGATGTCACGTTATACTGAAATAACCCTTATTTAAAGATTTCCTATAATGTGCAGGCTATGTCAGATGATGTGTATAATCCTTAATGTTATATTATTCCCTTATTCTAATATGCTTTTTTAATAATAAAAGATTAAACAATATGTCAGACTGTACTGTGCATCCTTATACTAATATCAATTTTGCAGTTAAATCACTTTTAACGTGTGCCATAATGGTTGCCCTGTTGCATAACATATCTTTCCGTTTAATACAGGGCCATCGCTCAAAATAGAAATGCTTTGAAGAAAATGGGTATCACTCATGTTTTAAACGTTGCCCATTCAAAGCAAGGCAGCATCGGGGACCAAAGCTATTATGGCAATACAATTACATATTACGGCATCCCAGCAGAAGACTCTTCATCATTTGACCTAAGTGTGCACTTTAAACCCGCATCGGATTTCATCCACAAAGCTTTGAGGAAAAAGAATGGTAAGTGACCCCAAGGATATTAATGTTATTGCAAAAAGAGGCCATTTACTGTAATGCATTGAGGAGGATTTTCCTGCCAACTTTGCAACTGAAAACAGCGAATAATATAAACAATAAAGACATCTGTATCCAATAAACAATACAGCGTCTGTATACATGCAGACATTATTTTAAACAACCTTTCCCCTATCTAAATAAACCCATGTGGCATTAAAACTCATTTTACATTCTATTTGAAAACATCCATTGCTGAATAGTGACTCAAAACAATGATTGCTTACCAACAGGGCTCAATAAATTACCAGCTGCCCAACTTCCTTTGAACTAATGACCAAAAATGAAAAGAAATTTACCCAAGAATGAAAATTCTGTCATTGGTTACTCACCCTCATGTGCTTTCACATGGTGTGTCCCTTACTACTAGTAGTGTCCCACAGAACACTACTTACAAGAACACTACTTGTTCTGTGGGACATGAATGTTTGAAGAATATTCTGGCAACTTATTTCCATATAATAAAAGTGAATAAATTCCAGGGCTGGCAAACAAAAAAATGACAACTCCTTTATGACAAAACATTTATGATACTTTATGGTTATGGTGTTTTTTTTTTTTTTTTGTAATTTTACAGCTTGACAGCCCAAGTCCTTATTCACTGCATGTAACCAAGTTCCTAAAAAGTCACATTTTGTGTTTCTGGAAGAAAGAAAATTAGTTGTTTGAAATGACATGAGTGTAACTGACAAAATATTATTTTTTATTTTTGGGTAAACAATTCCTTGAATGTTTCCTTGAACATTATATCCAGCTTACTTTGTTAGAAACTGGTTTGTTTCAATCGTGTTATATTATAATTATATAATGTGTATAATTGTGTCGTTGTTCCACAGGAAAGGTCCTGGTCCATTGCATCATGGGAATGAGTCGGTCTGCTACTTTGGTTCTAGCTTACCTCATGCTGCGCCAGCGCCTCACTCTCCGTACTGCCATCCAAACGGTGATACTGCGGCGAGCAGTCTATCCCAACAGAAACTTCTTGAGCCTTCTCCTGGATCTGGACATTCAGTTACAGAGAAAGCGAATGTTATGTCCCATTCTCTGACAGTAAGAAATGTCATAAACACACAAAAGGCCATGCATTTGTTTTATATAACTGAGGTAAAAGGTAACCATCATTGGTATGTTTACATTATTTATGATGATGTATGTGTGTTTCATAGTCCCAGATGAACCACCACCCCCCCACCCACCACCACGTGTGCCTTTCTGATGTTTTGTATGTATAGATTTTCTTTGTACTTCTTTGTACTTTCTTTGCCATACATTCACAAAGTTGCTTTATAAAAACTGAGAATTTAATATTGGCTTTATAATATTGATGATAGAGCATGTTACTTTTTCACATTTTATATTTTAACATGGTGATTTTACTGAGCACAATGTAGTATAAATGAAGGTGAGTTGTTTTTTTCTAAATGTCTAATATGATATATTTAAGTTGCAGTTGTCTGAACTGTAGCACAAGGTTCATTCCTCTCACAGCAAATAATATATAACAGTGGAGTCAGTATTCGACACAGAAAACCAATTTAAGCAGTAATAAGTTGTGGTTTATAAATCAACAGCATTTTTGGATACTGAGAAAACACTCGCTGTCAGCAAGATTTTTTACTTCGTGTTTGGCAACCAGGTTTGAAGAGCTATGTGCCAACCACAACACCTTTCTGTTGACATAATCCTAACAGCCTTGTTTGAGCCTCAGTCTCTGCTGTGTTTTACTGCAGCTGTTTGTTTTAATAGCAGAATAATGTTTCATTCACCCTTTCACTGTACAGACATTTCTTTGTTATCTTAGAGAACATTGTAAGGTATACGAACAGTTTTGTCTAATTTAATATATACTAACAAGATGTAACGGTACACTGTACACTCATTAAACTGAACGTGAAAGGAACTATAAGCTGGATGATCAATAGTGGATTTTATTTATTGTTACTTATATCTGCTGTTGTATGTGTTGTTTTTTTTTAAACATCTGCACTACTGGATTCTTACAGAAATAAGTCACACAAAGCAAGTTGTTAAATAAACTAAAGAATTTTACACACTATAAAAATGTCTTTTTTGTTTCAAGTTTTATTTTTAACATAACATCAGAACAAAGTTTGGAATATATGTTTTAAGGGAAGTGTGTGTGTGTGTGTGTGTGTGTGTGTGTGTATCAAAGAGAGCTCTAACATCAAACTTTTTGTGCTATAGTGTGAACATGTACATGTTGAACACAGAAAATAAACTGTATGATTGAGGCTATAGGCCCTATTTTCCTGTTTCTGAAGCCATGCTACCATTGAAATTGTAATTGCTTCAAACAGAGTCAATAATTGAAAACAGCCACCAAATTGGTTTGAGTACAGTAATCCGTATTTAAAATACACTGTCTAATGGGTTTTATAAACCTCCTCCCTGAATTCTGTAATCCCTGTGACATGAGACAGTGCATGAAACACAGATGAATGCTTAATTATTTAGTGTTAGCATACAAAGCTGTTCTATTAAGGACAAGCCAATGCTGCAGATAAAATATTTGGTTTTCTGGCCTTTCTTACGTTTAATTTCAGATAATGTTAACATTGTTATATATTTATTATGTAGTTCACATGGAAAACAGAAGCACTTTATGTTACTACAGGTAATTAATGTCAGGAAGAGTATAAAGGAATGTGTCTGGGATCATTTTTCCTGCACTTAGTTTCCCGTTATCTTCCTTGTGCTTCCGAGTCTTTCCAGCAGGGTGCAGTGCTGTGCCGTGAATACATTCAAAAACACGCTACACAGGATTTTCTCTTACCGGGAAAATGAAAATCCTGTTATTTTTATGCTAGATGACCCCCTACAATAATTTTCTTTCTGTCTGTTATCCTTCATTAGCACACACAGGCTTCTTTTGTGAAATCTACCACGTTTTGAAAACAATAGCTATAATATTATAATTATAATATTAAACATCACGGGTTCAGATCTGTTCTTTGTCACCTTGCCAACAGCATTTCGTTATGCAGATGTATTTGAGGGACCCCCTCACCTCACCATCCAAGACTGTAACGCAATAACATTAACCTACACAAACCTCACCGAGAGAAACCCATTTCCCCGAACTGGCTTTTCCTTTAGCCACCCTGACAGCTTGACCTGCAGCTGTTTGTGCAGTTAGAGGAAACCAGACCCACACGAGTCCCCAGACACGCATTGCTTTCAGGGAACATTCAATTAAGACACTACTTTGCTTCCTGATTAGCTGCTTGGCATGGACTCCGTGTTGATAAATCATGGAAGCGGTTGGGAAGAGACACGGGAAACGAGCGGTTAAGCCAAGTGTGTTTTTCAGAGAATGGAGAAAGCAGCTCTGCGTGGGCTTAAGCCAAGTCATCTCTCCTGATCTGACTGCGGAGAAACGAGAGGCGCGGAGACATTGATCAGCGCATTACTGTCACACAAGCACTCGGAAAGCAGATGTATCTGTAAATGGTTACACTGTGTCAGGGCTTTCTCACGGAAAACTGTCAGGCTATCGTGATATGGGTAAAAATAACAAACAAACAAGTTTGCCCGAAAGCAACACATACTTAGATTACTTTAGGGAAAAAGGATTTTATCAAGAGCTTAATTGAAAACATGTATGTTGCTATGTAGCTATTTTGAATTCAGGAAGCCTCCATGACATTTAAAACTTTCAAAAGAAGATCAGGCCAAAGAAAATAGCAGAAATGGTTCATGAATAGAGTCTTCCAACAACAGACTTTCTGTAAATTTGAAAGGATCCAATTTGGACCACCTAATATGAATCACATACATTGTTGTAGGTCTCTTGATTCCCCAGAAAAAGCACTTTTTAAAAAATCCATATTAAATCTGCTGTGAGTTATTCTGATTCTTTAATGTATGAGGTTACAATAATAGCAAGTAATAAGTAGATCTTAAGAAGGAACAGGTGTAGGTGGCTTTCACACCCAGGCCATTAATTCCTTTTTATTAGCTTTATAGAGCTGTAATTACTATGGGGCTCAAAGCTTATTTTACTGGCACAGAACGAACAACTCTTAGTTAAGGCTTTTCCTGTTCTACACACAGCCTAATTTACTGAAGCATTTGAGCACAAACTGTTTAAGCTGGAGTGAAAAGAAGACAGCATCATATCTTTGATAGGGGCGTCTGACACGCTCCAAGTACTGAACAAGCCACTGAGCTTGTGTGTGCAAAAATCTCACCATTTATCAAAGACCTGCCCTCAAGGCATGTGAATAGAACATCTGGATCTGAAGAGTGTGTAACATAACAGCTGGCTGCGTGTGAATGAGACCTCTCGAGATTGTGTATTACTCTACATAATGATTTGTGATAAAGATGTATGCATGCAATAACAGCTACTGATGACCCACCTCCATTACTTGGGATCCAGCCAAGAAAAAAACACAATTGGAGATCAGAAAACACTAAGATCATTTTCTGGGGAAAGACAGTGCTTAGAAGGTTTCTAAAAGGAAACATGACTGGCCACTAAAACCTGGAAGAGCTCTTTGTATCCAGGGAGGTTTATAATTATACACCGTTTAAAAAAAGAAACAGCCTCGAGAGACATATCTGTGGACTGGCTGTCGACAACGTCCCTGACCAACGAGAGAAGAGCAGGCAATCTGAGAACAGAGAAAAAAAGACACGCTGGCTGCAAAAAAAGTTCACAAAAGGAAGAGACATTTTAGAGGCTTTTAGAAAGTAACATTTTGGTGTTTAGAGAGCTATTATGGAAGCTAACCTGTGTGAATTGCTCACAGTTCTGGCATTGCATATGGTCCTGCCTGTAAACACATTTGCCACAACAGTGAAGGAATCCTAAGTGGAATTATATTTCATAAAAAGCCCTCAGTCACTATTCACTTTAATGATGTTAAGAGCTGGAGTGGAGTGTCAATGTGCTCTCAGCCTCTTAGCAACCAGAAGATTTCACAAGCAATGGCCTCAGGTGGGCTCAACTAGTTTGATGGGCCCTTTGAAATAAAGAGGGATGGAAATGCATCTGAACTGCATGTGGAGCCTATTAGCATGATAATATGAACAGCAGTGTTCCCCGTGATGTCTGTTTGGCAACAAATGATGTCATTATGTGTAATCTTGGTGCATTTTTTAATCATCACAAAACAGTCACGAGGTTCATTTATTGCACATACATGCTACAAAAAGACTGCTATATCTATTAACAAAACCACACTGCAGGATACTGAGTGTGGGAAATTTTTTGGGTCCAGGATGTCTCTTAAGCAGTTGTGTGCCTATGAAACACCATCCGTTGCTGAACTGCAGAACTTCCTGCTGGCTGACAGACAACCCACTGGACATGTCAACCAAGTGTGGCCTAATGTGTACATTGGCAATGAGTGCGTATTAGGTTTTCTATTCAAATGGAAATCTCCACCACGGTTCATAGTAGTACTGTACAATACTCCCTGTGTTCTTAGGGTTGCAGCACGAGACAAGTCAATGCTGTATAATATGGGGATCACACACATTGTGAATGCTGCAAGCGGACCTCCTTATGTCAACACCGGACCTCGCTTTTACAGAGATATGTCTATAGATTACTATGGAGTGGAGGCAGACGATTCCTCAGATTTCATCATGTGCGTGTTCTTCTATCCGACAGCAAGGTTTATACAAGCAGCATTATCAAACAACGGTGAGTTGAGCTTTAAGGAACACAAAATTCCTCTGCAAACGTTCTTTGATCCTATCAAAAATTCAAAAGATCTCCAAGAAAAACAGCAAGTTCAGCAAGCTGTATATATAACGTACCATGTAGTGCATCACGTTTCTCTCCTGTTTGAAGTTAAAACTGCGATCCATAACACTTGCCTCTCTACTGCCACCTCTGTTTGAAACATTAAATTGCAGGTTACTTTAAGTACTTTTTATTACATATGTTGAAGTCAAATAAAGCCAAACTGGCATTTCCCAAGAAATCAAAGAACTCTGTTTATAAATTATTATTATAAACGTTTGCTAATTTGTAACGCTAATTGTAAACACAAAATGTTACTGAGGATTATGGCCTTAAAAATCAATAGCCTTAGAAATAAAGTAGAACATCACCACATCACTCTCTGGCCTGAACATCTACTGATTCTGCTCTGTTCTTCAGGAAAAGTGTTTGTCCACTGTCTGATGGAAGTGAGTCGCTCAGACACCCTGGTGTTGGCCTTCTTCATGATCTGTGAGGATCTGACTTTAATGGAGGCCATTAAAGCTGTACGCCAGCACAGGGATATCTGTCCTAATCCAGTTTTCCTTAACCAGCTTCGACATCTTGACATGAACCTTGTCTGAGAGAGGAAGAGAAAACTGGAGGCTTGCAAATTGTAACTGAAAACTTGGTAACAACGTGCTGAATCCCATTTTAAAAGAGTTTCCCTTAAGGATCTCCTCCCCAATGGCTTTGTCCTAGTTCTGTTGGGGGCCTGATCTTATTTGCTAATATTCTTCATTCTGCAGCACCAAAGTGGGTATCAGAAAGCAAAACTGAAGGGTTTACCAATAAATAGTAAATAACTTCCAAAGGGCAGCAGGGTCAAAAAATAAATAGCTGTTTCTTAAACCTCTTCCAGATGAGACATACTTTGAACTTGTCTCAAAATGAGCCGGCAAGCATGTTTGGCTTTTTTACTGGAGTAAAATGAAACGGTTGTGGCTTGCTTTTTATCATGGGAAGGTGGAAGAAGCAAGCATGGCTAAATGTCTTGAGGGCTGATCCCCTGTGGTGACTTTCTAATGAGTATCATATGCTCCAACATATTTACAGTTTCTGCTCAAATGCTTTGGCAATGTGACCCATGGATTTGTCATGTAATTGATGACAAACAAAAATGCCCTGATAAAACATTTCAATTTCCAGCCCAGCGGTACATTATTTCCCCTGAAACACTGCAGATCTTCTTGTTGCTACCAAATAAATCACAGTGTACCGCAGGAATTATTTTGCTTTGAAACATCCGTTCATTTTCACCTAATTTCCCATCGGTGGCTATGAAAGGAAATATGATTATAGAAGCAGAAAGGTCAGGCTAATATGTTTAATAACATTACTAATTACAAACAGTTCCACAAAGTATGCATCGCTCCTGGCACCTGCATTGAATTACCTGAAAATGTAACACTATATCATTCATTCCAGGGATTTCTAACTCGCTTTTAAACAGAAAGGCTCACAGACAAAACACAGACCTCTCAGTTTCAAGGTGAATAGACGATGGCATCTGTATCTGACCTGCGGAGACTGCTGCTGACCGACAGGCAGCCTATCAGATCTGTCAGTCAAGTATGGCCTGGCCTGTATACAGGAGATGAGTAAGTAATAAAGCATCATGTGCTGTGTCAGTGTCTACACATGTTAAAAAAAATGACAGGCAACTAACCCAAATACATGTGAAAGCAAAGCAACACACTATACAGTAGCTACAGCCAAAGGTTGAATACAAATTCAGTTGTAATCAAACACTGTTCAAACAGCCAATCATTTCAGGCCTTCAGCTTATACTAAAGGACTCTTTGCTGATTTGGGAATCACTCATATCCTAAACTGTGCTGACTGGGCCTGTTGTATCAATACAGGTGTCAATTTTAAGCAAATATGAGTAACTTATTGTGGAGTAAAGGATTCAGATCACCCTCAGTTTGATTTGAACCAGTATTTCAGCTTCACTGTGTCCTTCATTAAAGCTGCACTCACGCAAAACTGCAAGTCTGACTTACTTGACCTTTAATTGATCAAATTTGTGAGTGTATAAATACTACAATAAGCAGAGACAGAGCAAAAGCAGCAGGGAAGATAGCCATTTTAGTGAGTGAATGATATACATTGTAACCAATGTAGAATAAGTTAGCAGGCTCTTCTTGTGCTGCAGGTAAAGTGTTGGTCCACTGTGTGATGGGGGTCAGTTGCTCTGGGGCTTTGGTTTTGGTTTTCCTAAAGATGTGCTAAGATACGACCCTTATGGAAGCCATCACGGTTTGATCAAACAGGGACATCTACCTGAACTCTGGCTTTCTGGAGCAGCTGAGAACTCTGGAACTCTTAAAGAAATACAAGGACAACTTTCCTCAAGAAGGCAAAATTTAAGTTATTGACAAAGTTTTTACTAGCTCATATGAGCAATACTAATAGTGACACTTTGATTCACAAACATACTAATAATGGCTGATGTTTTATTGCATACAAAGGACATTAAGTATGGAGCTTTATGTCAAAGATGAACCGCTGTAATGTGGCAGAGCTATTATATTGTTTCCACAGAGAGAAGCTATAAATATTGTAGCTATTGTTCTGCTCTGTTAGGCGTAAAGAATAATCCCTATGCATACATAATTCTTTACCTTTTCTACATTACAGACATAGGTTTGAACTTTAACATACTTAAAAGAACATAAAACTTGATGTTTAACGGCTGACTGACACAATTTTTGGAATATATGTGCTGGAATGATTTGAAATTCATGAAAATTAAGACCTCGTTTCGCAGTAACAGAGCTGCTTTTGTGGAAGAGAAAGAAGATTTCAAGGTTGAAGGCATAAGTGAACCTGACAAAACAGTAAAACGAATTCAACATCACCAATTTAATGACTTCCCTGTCAAGGTGAGTGATGGTTGTGACTGAGTATGAGAGGAGGGGGGGGGGACATCCAGTGCTGATGGTTTTGAAAACTATCCCTCTCTAGAGATGATTCATGTGTCCTTTTCACATATCTGGGAAGCGAAAAGCAATTACCATTCCATTTGCAGCGGCCAAGCTCGTATTACAGTGACTGTGTTAAACTCGGTTTAAAAAAGAAACACCTTTTGGATTAAATTACAAGCACCGCTCTACAGAGATTTCCTATTTTTGTCAAATTTAGTCACTGGGCGCCAGAAAGTACAGATGCCTGTAGGAGGGCTTCTAGCAGGCAGTGCAAGAAGGGAATAATTGGCTGGTGGAATTGGGCTCAGTATGTACCATCTCTTCTGGGACAAAAGTCAGACTTACTGGCCTTTGCCAGAATCTGCCATTTTGCTCTCTTGTATCTGCAATTCACAAAACACAAATCAGATTAGAATGTCGTGATCAGAATGTGAATGATCACTTTGGAAATGTAAATTTGGTCAGTTAGTTCTGATCCTTTAAACTGATTGGATAAACAGTGTTCCAAACAACAACTTTTTTTTATAGGCCTTCAGCAGCAGGATGTTAGTGGTGGAAACCACTGTGCTATACGCTACAGGTAATGAACATCAGGAACAGAGGGACACCACAATAACAAGCTGTACTAAGATTCAGTGCATTACTGCATGTGGCAAATATTCCACTTCCTTATCAATCCCTGCGCTGCATGTTACTAAGGTCGGGACTCAAAAGATCAATAGCCAAAAATATAATTTTAAATGTTCTCACTCTTCTGGTCCAAGCCATCATGAATGCTTGGTACAAACCCATACAGTTCAGCAATTGCTTGAGATAAGACCCTTGTGACATTTGAGCACACCATTATAGAAGAAATGATAATACTTACACAACTGACACCATAAATGACGTTTTGTAAAATGGTGCATGGATATAAAGATGGACTGATGAAACGTACAGACAGTTGTAATCTTTATTCTAATCAAGTTCTAATATTATATGAGGGTAAAGCCCCTATCTTTAATAAGCAACAGATTAGCATTTATTTGCACTTTTACTGAATATTGACATGTTTTGACAGTTTTAAATGTCATCAGTACAATCACACATGCTTGCAAGCTCTTGCAGTAATGAAGCTTTAAGACACTGACATGTCATGCCTTGTGAAAATAATTAGAGTCAAGTGTTTGCTTTCAGGCTGAACCAACAGAGCTTACAGATCAGAAAACGGCGTTGACATCTTTCAGATTCCTTATTAGCTGGATTAAAACCACAGCATGCTGACAAATACAACACAAATCTATTAAAACATTAGAGGATGAATGTTACATTATGTTCCTTTTTCAATTTTGTGTTCACCAATGGGAATCAAAAGATGCCGTATATAGACTGTGCTGACATCCCGGAGCATTTGACCTGGAGAAATAAAGCAAAAACAGAAAATGCACAGAATATTCACATATCAAATCTAGTTCATTGTCTACATTGGAAGAGTAAAAAATTTAAAAGCTACTATATGAAACAGATTGACATGTAAAAGGTGCCGCTGAGATATGCGACAAAATGGAAATGGAATAATGTTGCTAATACCACCAAGGCCTGAAGAACATTGATTTACTTTGGAGTGGAGGTCTAGAACAAACCTCTCAGAGTTTCTCTGCCCTGGAGCTCAATTTATTGACTATGCACTCAGCAAAGCAGAAAGTAAGTAAAGAGAGAGACAGGGCATGTTAAACCTCTTTAGATAAGAGAGAAGTATCAGGCACTCAAAGACTCAATCAAATGAGCCCTATTGAATGCAAATGAGTCTTACAAGCAGATCTGATAGGGCATTTGTTCCTGATGCAGCCTTTCCCGGGAGAGAAACGATCTCTTCTAGGATTATTAGTGCTGACCTGTAAAGTTTTCAATGACAGAAATACATTGTGTTGCTAATAGAACGTGAACTGAAGGAAAACAGAAGGCTAGCTTTACTGCTACGACATTTGTGCTTTTGCAGTATTGACTAAACCATTAAAAATCAACATGTATTTAAAAGCATCTAATACTTAGTTCAGGAAATCCCTGCACTGTGTGGATGTGACAATACATTTGTGTCGTGGTTGAAACCTATTTTGTAGAAATCTAATGGCTATAACAGTCCCTTTCAATAAAGAAAGGTAAATATATAAAATGACTCGCAATGAATGAGACCGGTTTCAAAACAGAGTCCATACACATTTTTAAGTCTGTCAGTGGCTCATCATAATTTATTTTCTGCTAAAATGTACAGCATTTAAGTGACTGACTAAAAAGGTAACTCATAAATACAGGACTGTTGCTCTGTTAATTAGTACAGTCAGAATATCCTTCTTACATCAAACTGCCATTCTGTACAGGTACAAAGGCTACAAAATAAGCTATACAAACAGACACAGATACAATTTACCTTTTTACATGCCATCTGTTTTGTCTATCAACAAGGCTACTGCTCTACATTTCAGTAAAATATAAATCAGATGTTTTATAAAGATAAAAAAA
>JAZGTK010018344.1:0-11884 GCA_036877625.1 Ambastaia sidthimunki | reverse complement strand
TCCTACACCAGGTTTGTGTTCCCTTAAAGAAAAAGACATATGAACTTTACATGTGCAAAACAACATGTGAGCAGATTTTTGAACATTTTGGGGTTTGAATCCCAAGTTTCTATCTATGCTGAACATTCATTGCTGCTTTGTCTTCATTATTTGGTGCAAATCACCAAATTTGCATCATTGAATTCAGACCAGATGTCCCACTTGCTTGATATTGTTGGGAAACAAAAGAGGTCTGGCCCTAATTTACACTACAAAAATCATATTTCCCCCATAAAAACACACCAGAGCTGGTCTGAAGCTACGATCTCGTGGATTACAAATGTTGACTTCCTGACACGCTGAAGCCATGTTGCTTTCCTCTAACAACCTTGTAATCTAAATGCCAAGTTAATGAATGCTCTGTGGACAAGAGGGTTCAGTTCACAATTTAAGCATCCATGCGGTGTGTTTTGAATATTAATGCGTGAGATTATCATCTGTCTGATGAAACAGTTTCAGTGGATTACACAGCGAACGCTCAAAAAAAACGGATGTGGCCACAAGAAAGGGCATCTTTAGAGACACGGGAGGAGGGGAGAACGGAGCACAAAAAAGGAGGCGCGTGGACTTTGTTCATCTTGATGTAACGAGGTAACATTGCTCTCCTAGCGTGATGGATGATACAAAGTGATCAAATAGCTCTTTCTTGTGACTGCATGTGAGGGTGAGATGAATACTGATACATTAACACCATCTTTCCTCTCATCAGTGATCAGCTATGACTCAAATTTTCGTAGCGTGCCGCTGTCAACGATTGCTGCAATGCAGCTCACCAACAAAAAGCGTCTAACCAGCGTTTCTGACCATCTGAAAAATAAACAGCAGCCTGTGTGCAATTAAAACACTTGTGGAACACACATTTTATAATACATTCAAACAAAATGTATAATATACAAAATTTATACAATATAACAAATATCTAAATATAATGGATCAATAAAAAAAAATATTGTGGATTAAATATTTTAAATGTAATTGCATGTTATGCTGATTATTGATGAATAATTTCTATTAACTGCATATTAATGTATTTTTTAAATTCGTTAATTTAGTTTTCTGAGAAAAGTTGAGGCAATGGTCGTCTTCAAAAATCCTCTAAAAAAGAAGTAAAAATATTCAGGTTTAATAGTGACATCGATGTCAGATAAGTAAATAATAGGAGACATTATATTCATTTAGTCATTTAAATGAAATGCACAGGTCACATAAGCGGGATACAGTGTTCTGGTGCTGGTTCAGTAACTGTGGCTTTGCTTTTCTCGCTGATGAGAACAGGCAGCAGAAAAAAAGACGACAGCACTCAGCATTGATCCACAAGGGCAGCCGTCTGACATCCTAAAGATCCCAATGAAAGAGAAACTTCATCTGTATCTAACTGATGACAGTCACTACAATCATATCACCGGGTCACCTTCAGCTGTCAGCAGTGACCCGAGTGACTTTCCATATACGGTTACATAGCAAACCTGTCAAAATAAAGGTTTACTTTAAATAACAGCCACCAATGTATCATGTACAATAATTCCAGGGACTTTAATTTTGGCTGGAAGTCATAGGTCAAACAATCAATTATTAAGCTCTGTCTAACTTTAAAGCTGCAATTTATATCTTTTTTTAATTAAAAAACTAAAACAATACTTATTGAGCAAGTACATAACAAATCAATGGTCAAAACTGTCTCCTTACTTTACAACAATAAGTTTATAATAGTGATTTATAATTTAAGCTGCTGGGTCTGACATTCTGGCTGTATTTGACTTCAACATGTAATAAAAAGTACATAGTCTCTCTACTGCCATCTCTGTTTAAAACATAAAACTGCAAGTAACTAAGTTACGGACTACAGCTTTAAGTAGTGATCACTGTCCTATTATTTATCATTCACATCACTTCAAAAACAAACTGTGAGTGTTACAGGCACACAACTAAAGTAACCCAGCCCATTACATTAGCTTTCACCATATGCATTTGGCAGATTCCTTTCTAGTAATCGAACCCATGACCTTGGCCTTCCACCAGCTGAGCTACAGGAAAGCTCATCAATAATTAATAACTAGCTTACCTTCCTTTTAAAACCAAGACATAATATGGTTTACAAAATAGATAGATTACAAAATATACAAAGATGTATTTATCGTGTTGCATAACGGCTGTCCACATGGCTACAGAGGAAGTGTTTAAACCGAGCACAATTACTTTGAGCCAGATTATATGACTAAACGCTGTGTAATTCTGTTTACAGGATTAATATCCTGATGAACGCAGAGGATGAAAACAGCTTTCATGGAAATTCTCCTCTGGGCCTCAATTATCACAGTGGTTAAATGTGCTTTTTAAACCATGAATCATTTTGTAAGTCTCTGTGCTGATTCGTGCTAGTTTATTAATGTCAATATATGAATGATTACAACAGACTAATAGTAAAAAATGGATCAATGGAGTGTCTTGTTTCTTGATTCGATTATTCTGAAGGTTCTTAAGGCTGCTCCCTGTTTTCTCCTTTTGTTATCAAATATTTATCGCTATGGCGGCTTGGCCGAGTATCTGTTTGCTTACATATTACTTATGGCATTAAATCTAGGCCAATTATCACTGTAATTATTTATCACATTATGATTTATTTACACAGTAAACATCTAAAATGCATTTAGAAGCTTTTGGTTTTTGGACAGCATTATATTTTTGGTCAGTCCACTCGCTTAAGCACGTCAGCCGAGAAGCTATCGGAGAAAAAGGAACATAAAAGCAAATGTGCATGAAGGTTGAGCTGCATAATTAAACAGCAAATTCATCAGGACGCTGATGTTTGACAGAGGAGCCACCGTCTCTCCTCACCTCGCCCTACTCGACATCCTCTCCCAGCTGAGAAACACCACGGTGCTATTAAACATCCACAATGTACTGCAGACTGATGACCAGTCAACTTTAGGACACCGTGAGTCGTCTTAAAGCAAGTTTATCATGAGCATCTAACTCTACTTTGCTCGTGTTACAGGAAGCCAAAACTAAGAATTGGCAAGATGCCATTAATGCCCATAGTTTGACATTTGTGGAAACTTTTCTTGTACTGACATTATGTGGAAATTGAGGGTTAAGGGGTATACAGATGGTATTTTGGAAAACCAATAAATTCAACCTGCTCCACAATCTGCAGTTTAAGATGCACTGCAACAAAAATGAATCTGAATTCAAATTGAGATGCTAATGTAAACACCTTGCACTCAACAACTTTGATTATTAATCATCATCTTCCAAAAATACGGATCAATCGGAATGTCTCATCTGTCCCTGAAGCAGCAAAATATCAATAGCTTTAATTGATTATACGCCAACTTTACCTACAGAAGTTATTTACCAAATTATGAATGTTGTTCTTAATGAACAACATGAGAAGTGCATTCATCATTGCACCATCTGCAATATATACTCTGAAATCAGATGTACACTATAAATTACATGCATTATAAGTACTGTTATATGTGACTATACAGAGACTGAAACTGCTCACTCAACTCAGAAGAACTTGGACAACACCCTACAGAGTGCACTATATAGTGAACAGGGATTGATTTTGGACACATGCGGTAAATACAGGACATTCTATGGGGCACGTGTTTGTTGTTTTCTTCTCGTCCTTCAACCTCATACGGAACATTTTGCTACAAGTGCCCAGAGCAAGCAGACCACTACAACTTGAAATAAATGAACAATTACTTTGAAGAACCTTGGAAGGAAAATAAAACATGGCAATAGAATAAGATTAAACAGAGCACATTTGCAAGGAGAAACACAGGAGAGGGATCCCATCAGAGGGCTTTTCAGAGGAGAACAGACCACCTGGGCTCCGCTCTCATCTGTTCCATCTACCTTCCACACTTGTTTCATTCTCTCCCTGTCTTTCATCTTCCCTCCCGAGTCCGTGCTCTCCTCCCGGCTGTCCAAATCTCACTCTCGCTCCCGTCTTATTAAAGCCCACGATCTACGACCTCAGTGAGACCACAGCAGACAATGAGCTATTCTACTCTGTCACTGTAGTCTGATGAATCAGTGGAGAAGAATGACTCCACGGTCACCTCTAACTTCATGCTTGTGGGTCTACACACAAACAGATGTTTTGGACTTCAGATTTCATGAATGTGGAGCTTGTGTTGTGCTTCTTTAATCTTACATGTACAGTAGGGTCCAAAAGTAGCCATCGAAGAGTTCCATCAAACTTCTGAAGGATCTGACACAATAATCTAACACGGTTTTGAGCACCTGTATCAATGTAAACATTCTCCATGAATGTATCATATTCTCTCACATCTTTGGTTTTGAGGTACCGTTGGTAAACATACAGGCATACTCACTGTGTAGGAAGGACAAGGGTGCTGGGCTGAACTTTGGGTCTTCTTTTGGCAGATGTTCCCATCTGATTGGCTGATCGTTTGAGTGACTGCTGGTTCAGAAGACTGGAGGCCAGACCTGCGTGATACTGCAACTATGATGAAAAAACAGAATAAAGTTCATGTACTATATATTATGTTACTTTATACTAGATCTGCTGTAAATTATTTATTTGTTATTTATATTCATTATGGAAACTCTTTTCGGCCATTACCACACAAAGCTGATGAGGCATGTTCTCTATTTATATAAAAGATACACAATGCAAAATATTGGTCAAAAAATAAAAAGATATATATATGCACATGAGGACTTGAATTTAAGTGAAGATTTGACAGAAACATCACTAATGCATATTATTTAAACATTTAAAATAATAATATTATCAATCAATACCATATAACATAATACAAAATTTGTTTGCTGGGCTTCATTAAACAACACCGTTAACCAAAAGTAAATTAAGACTCAAAAGGAATAATGCATTTCAAACATTTACTATAAAAATGAACATAATGTCATTCTGCCCCTGTGAAACACTTGCTTACAAAGACTTAAAAGTGCTGTTGTGGTTTATAGAACATCACACATATAATGTTCTTTTTTACCCGACACATATCTCTGAAATAAATGTCCTGAGAAATCACATCTGCCTCTGTGGCAAAACAGAGCCAGAAACTAGCCAATCAGAAAAGATCTCAAACTGTCAATCATTTTGTGTCATCTGTCCTGCTGCTATTTGGTTGGTTGACATGTCTTTGGAGGGCGGGGTTTAGAAGTGAGAGTGTTTTGTTAACGTAATGTAAAATGTTTTATAGTTACACATAAATTATTTGTTAGTATGTGTATACAAACCAAAAAGAGTCATTTACATAAAATACATTGTACTGTATATCTACAGATTGTATTGGTTTACACTGTAAATAAGATTAAAACAGGCAAATTTTATTACATGACAATTAGTCATCAGCCAAAAGTTTAGGATTATGACAGAACTATTACATAATGACACGATGCCAGGAATAAAACATTTAATCTTAACAATCGGCCTTTGATACCCTGACAAACAGATTTACGAATAACAGGAGTTCTGAAACTCTTACAGTATGTGACTTTACAAAGAACAGCTAAAAATGAAGGATTAAATCATCACAAGCTAATTGGGCTTTTATCGAATATTTACCCAACGCAGAATTCCAACCCTGTCAACAATCTGTTCTTCTGGGATGAAGCATATACAGCTCTAGCATGTTTGTCCTCCCCCTCTCCTCCTGTTTCACTATTTAAAACATAACATGGCAAGTGTAACATTTTTTGCTTTGATTTTACAGTATAGTAGGAGCCTGTCATTAGCTAGTGTTCATTACCCAGAATGCAACGCTGTCACTCCTGTCAAGAAAGTTCATTGATAAATGTGACAGAATTCTGGATGCCAAGTACTTGATATCTTACACAACAAAAGTTCAGATAACATCTAGGCATATAAATACTGGAAAAAGATGAAGACACTGGCAGCAGAGATAAAGTACAGTAAGCATGCGTTATGACAAAAACTTTAATGATCATTAAATAAAAATCTCATTAACGAAAGTCACAATTGACCAATCAGAAACCAGTATTACAAAATGAACAAGAATGATCTACTTTATGTTAGATGCTTGCGTAGCTGACAATTTGTTATTTTTAAAGTTTGCTTGACTTGTTCAACTACTTTAAATTATACGTAGCAAACTACAAAGTAGCATCTCCAGCACAGCTGGCCAGTGCAGCCGCCTTGCGGGGAAATTTCAAGAAAATCAATAATCCACGGGTGCCGCTAGCACATGTAGCTGTTCGTAACTCTGACGGCGTCGTCCGGCCACTTTCTTTGCTTCAGAATTCATCGCCATGCTCTCCCACACAAACCCGTCTCTTAAATTAGAGCTTGTACGGGCCCGTGCCTCGTTAATTGCTATTAAAATATTCCTCCTTCCGAGCTAATTAGCCGTGTTCCAAAGCAGCGAAGCGGCGTTTTCCGAGCAGGAAGCAGACGGCACAGCACACCCCCCGTTTAATTTGGCTGACCAAACAGCTGCAGTAACAGGGAATTATTTTAATTAACTGAAACTCCTGTTCGTAGCTAATGAGCCTTCTTGATAAAGGCCAGATCTTGCATGAGCGTAGCGTGTATACCGTGAAGATGCGCTCCAGCTGCGTGAAAAACTACTTGCTAATAAATAAAAGGCCAACGAAACGAGATACGCAAAACACGCGGGACGCTGTCAAGATGTTTCAGGTGCTTTTGAATGTCAAGTGGCTGGAGAGATTTAGTGCATTTAAAACACCCACAATCATCACTGGTTTAAATACCGGTTACTGTACAGCCCAACCCAAACTATTTCTTTATAATCCCAGTTCTTTATAAAACTTCCTACAAACATTTAAGCACGAGCGAGTCTACAGCAAGATGATGCCTTGGGTTGGCAAAGAGAGAGAGACAGAGGAAAGATAGTTGCAAGGGACAAAAGACGAGAAGAAAAGCAGGTGATAGGAGAGAAAGAGAGGTGGAGAGACAGAGACACATAGGACAAGATGGACATTACCCAGAATGCTGTTAGGCGGCTGAGAGCGTCGTCTCATCGGGGCAGCTGAAGATTAAAGTGTGGGGTCACGATCTGACTCCAGAGAGGAAGCACAAGAAACGCACATACAATCAGTGTCTCCGTCAAACAGAACGAAACACGACAGCCTCTTTCACTGAAACCAGACACAATTATAGAAGTGGAGGGAAGCTACTGCATCGTGATACA
This sequence comes from Ambastaia sidthimunki, assembly GCA_036877625.1. Taxonomy (NCBI): domain Eukaryota; kingdom Metazoa; phylum Chordata; class Actinopteri; order Cypriniformes; family Botiidae; genus Ambastaia; species Ambastaia sidthimunki. Next base: position 4,670 of record JAZGTK010018344.1, on the reverse strand, counting down.
ACGTATTATTAGTGCCATAATCCAACCAATTCTGCCACAAGAGTTAAGAAAGACTTGTGTCATCTAACACACACCAAACGCACACCCAAACGCAAGCACACCCGAACGCACACCCAAACGCACACCCAAACGTACACCCAAACGCACACCCAAACGCACACCCAAACGCACACCCAAACGCACACCCAAACGCACACACACACACTCCTATAGTTACAGCCTGTATATATAATGTGCTATAAAGGTAAAGTTTAAGCGCAATGAAACATTAATACAAATTGCAATACATTACATTTTTAATAAACTATTGCAATCATGGTTCAAAAAATAACACCCATTCATACATACACCTTTATTACAGTATATCACATGAGTACTGCTCATGTGTTTTAATTATTATTATTATTATGCTATTTAAAGATGTCATAAAATATATTGTGAAATGAAATATTACAGCATGTTATACTGATTATGAAGAAAACATGCAAATGTAGTTCCTGTAGCTTGCAGCTCAATTGGTATTGTTGGTATTGAGTCTTGTGTTAGTAGAGCAAAGGTTGTGGGTTCGATTCGCAGGGAACACACATACTGATACATTTTATACCTCAAATGTACTGTAAGTTGCTTTGGACAAATGTAATTGATTTAAATACACAAATGTATAACAATATTGTATATAAAGGTTGAATGTGTTAACGAACCTCACAGAACTGACTTAAACTTATGATTTTTCATGAATGAAGAATGATCACACACCTAAAGTTAAACAAAATTAAATGAGATTACTTTTTAATTAGCCCAATCGCCCTATCGTCCCAAAACACTGCAAAGCTCCGGCCGCAGCTCGTGATCCAAGCACAAACACAGAGCCTGCGCTTAATGCAGACACGCATGCCTGCAATATTCCATGCAGCTAATTGCACACCTCAATCAAATCCAATATCTATTCAAAAAGCTTTGCAGGGAGACGAAGAGCAGTCGCATGTCATGAATATTAAATACAAACTGAAACTTCTCTTTGATCATTTACTGGTTGTAGTTCGTCCCCCATAAATGATGAAACGTCTGTTTATGAGAGTCTGTTTTACCTGAAATCCCCCCAAACTTACACGGCCTTGAGTGGGAACTCAATTTGTTCTTATCAACTCTGGTTTCTTCCAAAGGCAGATGACTATAAAACAGATGAACTGATCGATGTGGTTACAACACTTTAAAAACACAACTGATGAACTTATTGACTCGTGAAAACTCGTGGGTTTTTTTTTTACAGTTACTTTACAAAGTAACTAAATCAGGCTGAAATTAACAGTTAAACAACAGTTATTAACAAACATTAAACATATAAAACAGGTTAAACTTAAATACTTATTTTCCATATAGCGAAAGTGAATGTAGACACTATAGCATAAAGGTGGACGTATACAACGTGTGCTATTATATATATGTTTTAAGGCTATTCAATAGTTTTGTGTGATAAACAGACTGAAAACAGAGATTTAGTTGTTATCCACTGAAATCTTGCCCTCCGCTGTAGCTTGTAGCCTGTGTTCCTAAAACACAAATACATCAGTTCAGAGTCGACCAAAGAGATGCCACCTAACTCATAAAAACATCAATGTACACATTGAAACCTGCAAAAAAAATACACAATAAACTGCACTTTGAAACCTGCTCCTTGTAAGCCCAAAAAAGATTCTATATATATAATCTGAACAGGAAACTAGCACATCACAAAGAAAAAAAGTGTCAGCCAAAATTACCGCATAAATGGCATTTAATCTATGGTCTCATTAAAAAAATATTTAGTGATAATTAAGATCTTAATCCCCTCGTAAGAAGAGATGCAACAGAGACATCAGGAAAGAAGACGATGACAGTGATGTGGAGAGACGAGGGGCTGTAACGCTGCAGTCAGGGGGTTAATGAATTTTTAAATATCAGCCAGGGGTCGAGAGGTCTAGGGTATTTTCTGTGCCTGCTTCTCATAAATCAGGGTTATGAGGAACGCAAATGAGATCAAACATATTCCTTGCAGGAAACCCATTTGGATTTAAACAAGATTCTACAGCCAGTGATTGAATATGAAGACAGAGGTGTGTGAAATCAAAGCGTCTTTAATAAGATCCAAAAGCAGATACACGCAGTGGCGTGGAAGTTTTCCCAATTAACACACTGGATCCTAAATTTAAAATGTTTGGACTGTTCCAAAATTTCCACCTTAAAGGGTTACAAGCCAAGAACTACACCAGCAGTCAAAAAAAATAAACAAGCTGTCATAAATATGAAGTATTTATCCAACAAAAAAAGTAAATTAATTTTGGTTCATTTATATGCAGGCACAATTACATTTGAGCAATTTCAAAGTATACATCTGACATACATCTATACATCTGACATGTGCTCCCCGGGACTCAAACCCACAACGTTTGTGCAGCTAACACAATGCTCTTCCTGTTGAGCTACAGGTAAACATATCAAAGTTTTCAGGATCATAAGGAACCAATTCAGTCCAGTGTGTTTAACAGCTTCACAACAGGGTAAACGCTTGATCACCATGAATGTAATTAATCATTACTCACAAAATCAAGATAAAACAAAAGGGTAAAACACGGAAACATCATCCCATCATCTCACACACAAACCTATTAAAGTAAAATTCTCCCGTACAGGAAATAATGAAAAAATGTATCAAAGACTTTAGGAGGTCCTTTGCTCTTTTAATGAGGAATTAGCAGACAGAGGCAAACGGAGACCAGTTCTCTTTTAACTCCACACTTCCTTGTCTTGGAACTAATAAGGAATCCACACTGGCTAAAGTTACAACATCAAACATTTTCCTCGGAGCAGCGCATTTTCAAAAGGTCGCTGCTTTTTTCCAGCCCCTCTTCGCTGGTTCTTGTTTTTCCTCCACCCTTTATCGTCCCTCGCGCCATGCTGATCTTTAAGACTGACCAGGCTATTAGCTCTTTCTGGCCCAGAAATTGGCAGACACATTCTCCATCATTAACCGCGGAGCTGGAGCATGTTGTGCTGGCGAGTCATTTGCTCTCTGATCTTATTGTGGCTCGGGTTTGAGGCCTGCCATTTGTTTCCTCTGACAGCTTCGTTCACGACATGATTAAAGTGGCTAACCAGCTGTATGGTATCAGGACAGTGTCGAGTGCGAAAGCCATTAGCCTTCGAAACATTCACGCCAGTCTTTTGATTAGTCTGCGGGCAAAAATAACAGGAAAAAGGAAAAAGTTGTAGGTTTGGAAGATTACATAAATATCCATAATATAAACTCTACTACAAGGAATTGACTTATGATTTAGCTGTTGCAAACTCGACCCCAGTGCAATCGAAATGAAGGATATCAAGACGTACGGCCCCTGAATGAGTAAAGGTGGTTATATTTTACTGTTCACATCGTGTTCCTTTATCCAATCAGAAGTGTAGCGCTCTCTGTGCTGGCTTGACTGTGTGAATATGATTTGGATTCACTCCATGTTGTAGTGTGAAGTCAAATGTGGAATTTCTTAGTGAGTTCTTAGATCCAATCAGAATTAATGAGGGTTTTTCTTATGTGTAAGTCTATATCTAAGAGAGGAATTTCTTTTATAATGTAAAAGCAAATTATAACCGTGCCAATTTCACACAAGTGGGACTCATTTCTGCTTCTTAATCTTTTGATCTCATTAGTTGGCCAGGTGTGCAAGCTGGTTTATTAAGTGAAGGAATATATTTTTTCAACTAGGGTTGCAAAATTCCAGGAAGTTTGGAAGCGTAACAGGCATTTATGGGAATATGGCACACAGATAAAGACAATATGACAAAGAAAGCATCTATTCTTCTTACATGTTATGCCAAAAAATCTGGACCGTCCCATAATGCATCTGTTTTTGGCAGTCCAGGGTCTGCTGGAGATTTGGCAAACAGAATAACATGTCTTTATTGTAAATGTCTTAAATGTGTGATGGCACAGAGATACACAGGTTCTTATAGTGTCTGTGCCCTCACACCTCTGCTCTACTGATGGTGCACAGACATCATCAACAACACTGTCTGCTAATGACACAGAACTGAAGTCACTCAGTAAAGGTCAGGAACAGCCTGCGGTACTGAAATGACATGCAGGACTTCTGCAGACAGTTAAGCAGTTTGTGCTATAATGATTGTGAACCGTTACAGTGACTGAAGAACTATTATTATTAATATTAAAATATTATTATTATTACTATTGCACTGTTAGTTGTGTTCACATGTATGATCATACATAAATAATAACTCAACAACAGTAAGTCATAGAAGTGAGTTATAGAAGACAAACAGTTTAAGCACTATTGGCACACATACACATACAGGTATAGCATATAAAATAAACTAGTAGTGTATTTAATTGCCCGTTAGTGTAATTCTTCCATCCTAATGACCACCTGCATGTCTTTACGTAATGCTATTATAACCAGAACAACAGCTGACTGTTTCAGAATGTGTGTGTGTTTCATTTACCTCTGTGAGATTTTTATTATAAGCTGATTGTTGCCTGTTATCAGTGTTGTGTTGTACATGTGAATCACTCATTATTTTTAGCTTCAGGCTATCAGAGATTTTCTCTGAATCTTTGCAGCGCCATGAAGAAAGCATTCGCGTTTATTAAACCTAAAGCCCGGGGAAGGAGTGGACCTTGA